>AJWJ01000029.1:0-85636 GCA_000277445.1 Polysphondylium violaceum | reverse complement strand
CCTAAATCTTAAGCCTAGAGGTGTCAGAAAAGTTACCACAGGGATAACTGGCTTGTGGCAGATCTTCATCGTAGTAATGACCAATAAAAAAAATGTAAAATAAAAAAAATTAATATAAACATGCATTACTATAACAAAATATTACCACATTAAAAACATTTTTATAAAAAGATTTTCCTGTTAATCATGGATTGACCACAAATGAGTTCAATTCCAAAGATGATTACTGTTCATTATGGATATATATTCCTATTACATATTTAATTAAACCTGGTTGTAAAAGGATCCGAAATATAAAATAAACAAATATAATGAATAATTTAATGTTATTAAATATATTATTAAACGATGAATTGTACCTTTAATCTTCGCAAAACCCAAGCTTTTATAGCTTTGAGGAAAACATGAAACTGTTCTCAAAGATCAATTATTTACTTATTTTGATTTACATACATATGTAAATCAAACGTTCAGACAATGTAAAAGGAGGATATTCTTTTGGTTACCACGTGGACATTCCGGAAATTACATATCTTTTTGCAAGGCTAATTTTAGACATGTTCGAATTCCGTGCACAATCGTTTTGCGCGCTGGAAAATGTCAAAATGTCACTTTAAATGTGAAACGATAGTTTCAAAATCCCGACAAATGAATAAAATTTATTAAAGATACGCCCAAAGGGGGGCTCGAACCCCCGACCACAAGGTTAAAAGCCTTGCGCTCTACCGACTGAGCTATCTGGGCTAGCTATTGAAATTCCCCCATCTTACAATATTTTAAATATTATATTTTTAAAAAATTTAATATTTTTACAATAAATGCACCTAAATTAATTTTTATTCCAAATATTGATATTTAATTTTTAAATCAACTTTAACCCTTTAGCGCCAAATTTCAAAAAAAAAAAGTAATTCAACTTTTTTTTTGCACCTCTTTTATTTTTTTGATGATTGTAAATATTTCATTTAACATCTTTGATATGAACGATACCGACGACAAACAAACAAATAACAAAGTATTGACATTTAATGCAAACAAGTGTACAAACATTCAACTGACATGGACTAGACAAGATATCATTGACCCACCACCCAATATACCCGAAACCAATGAGAATAAAGAAACTGATGACAGCGACGATGAAGAAGAGGATGAGGAACAAGAACACCTAGATAATGGATTTTTTAAACCAACCTATTCACATCAAATATTTAAAGAAGATAATATCATTGGCTACGATCCACTCGTACTCAATATATATATGGCTGCAGGATCACTCACCACCTATTTAGAGACCAACTATACACTCAAATCGAAAAACATTACAAATGTTGAAAAGGAGCTATTAAATGTTTTTTCAAAAACTGATGCACCAATTCCAACCAAAGATCAATATATTCAGGTACGTGTTGTTTTGTTTTTAGATAAAGAGAGTAATACTAATATGAATTTTAAAGTATATTGAAGAAAAAGAAGCTAAATTTAGACCACCAGGTACTAAAATCCATGAATATAGTATTAATGACAGAGAAACAGGTGAGGAAACAAACTATGAAGTATATTTTGGTAGAATTACAGACCCAGGTATCGTTAGATATCACGAGAAATTACAAGTTTTTGTTTTATGGTTTATCGATGGATCATCTTTTATTTACACTGGTGATAGTAATTGGGATATTTTCTTTATATTTAAAACTGTAATGATTGATGGTGAAAAAAGATACGGTATCGTTGGTTATTGTACTCTTTACAACTTTTATCATCATCCAAGTGCAACTAGACCAAGAATTAGCCAAATTTTAATTTTACCACCTTATCAAAGAAATGGTCATGGAAGTATGTTTTTTTGATTTACTCTTATCAAGATATTCAAACTAACAAATTGTTTATATATAGAATATTTATTAAATTCAATTTATAATTATTACAAAAACAATGATAGTATTTATGGACCAGTTTATGACATTACAGTTGAAGATCCTGCTGATCAATTTGATTCATTAAGAAACCACGTTGATCTTTTAAATATTAAACAATCTGGTTTATTTAATGATGTTAAAATGGATATATCAACTCTTGGTAACTCTGAACTTTTTGAAAACATTAGAAAACAATTATTAATACCAATTGTAATTATTATTATTATTATTATTATTTATTAAACTTTTAATGTAAATTACTAATATGTATCAAATAATAATAGAAACAAGGTAAAATTTGCTTTGAAATCTTTTTATATAGTAAATTTATTGGACAAAGTAAATCTCATCCAGATTATAAAAATTTTAGAATTCATATTAAAAAGAGACTTTATAAACAATTTATTGGTGATCAAAAAGATATACCAGATGCAAATGTTGGTGCTAATGGTGAACAACAACAATTGGATCCTGAAACTATAGAGAAAAACAAATTAAATGCTATCATTGAACTTTATAAAAATGTTGAAGAAGATTACTTTGAAACAATTTCTTCTTTACAAAGATAAATTCCCCCATTCAATACTTAATATTATTTATTTACATAGAAAGAGAAATTAATAAATAAAACAAACAAAAAAAGATTATTAATAATATCATAAAATAAAAAAGTAATAATCATATTGTATGTGAAAAAAAGAGTCATGATATATTTATTCTCCATATAAAGTGGATGACATATAAAATAAAAATAATAATATGTAATAATCGAGATATAAAAAAAAATACTGAGACAGAGAATTATTAACATAATAATTAAAAGTTTTTAAATTGCACCAAACCAAAACGAGAAAGATAGACCCTTATGTATTAGCTGTTGTTGTTGTTGTTGTTATTTCTATTGTTAAAATAAAAGAATATCGAAGAAATATTAATATTAAAAATCTCTGTGTAAAGTGGAAAACATTTTATAAAGAGTATTCATATATTTGACAATGAAAGCTCTTCTTCTACCACTACCAAAATAATCGAGTTTAATATGTTTTTCAGCATATTCAAAGTGTTCTAAAATGACTGATGAGTGATTGTTACTAATAAGATGTAAATCTCTATAATATGGATGATGATTTGTACCCTTATTATTATTATTATTATTGACAATATTATTATTATTTGTTGGTACTCTATTTCTAATAACTGTTTTAGTGGTAGTTGTAGTAGTGGTGGTTGTAGTTGTTGTACTATTATTATTATTATTGTTTTGAATATTATGACTATGATTATCTTCAACCAAATCTTTTTTAATATTAATGGATGGTACTAAACTTTCTAAAATACAAAAATAGTGAAAGAATGTTCCAGCACTAACAAACAAATGCCATATGGCATGATTAAATGGAGCAGTTTCCCAAACGAGAAAAGCAACACCACTAGTATAGGTAAGACCACCAAATACCAATAACTTGATACTCTTTTTTGGAAGATGTTGAATTAAATCCTTTATACCAATAATAGATACCCAACCCATTGTCAAGTAAAAACCATTTGAAATGAATTCTGGAATACCGGCAGCACCCAAAATAAGTTTGCTACCGACACCCAATACACACATCATCCAAACGACAATAAACATAATCCATCCCACTTTAACTACATTTGGTGTATTTTTCTTGAGAACTACACCATCGTCATTGTTATTATTATTAGTTGTTGTTGTTGAATTGTCTTTCTTTTTTTGATCATTTTTGTTTTTTAAATGAAAAGTAGTTTGAATAATACCAACAAAGGATGGCAAGTTATTGTAAACTAGATTGATTAGAGTCAATGGTGTATAAGTTCCTGCAATCAATAAAAATATGGCACAATGATCTAAATCTTTTAAAATGTCTCTATATCTTGGATTTATATTTGAAAATATTCCAGCTGAATGATAAATTGTTGAACAAAAATACATTGTCATCTATATATAAACATTTATATATTATTAATATACTGAATCTATATATCTATATATCTATATATTTACCAGTGAAATTCCATATATTGAACAAGATAGAAAATGCCATTTAGAACCTCTCATTCTAGCTAGTGATAATAAAAAAAAGACTGCAGGGATGCATATCAATAGACCCAATCCATGAGATAGGGCATTTAATATCTCTTCTGATTGAGTCTGGACTTCAGGACCTATTATTATCTCTGAAAGAGTCTTGTTATGACTTTCCATTATTTATGTGTACAATATGTGTATGTGTGTCGTGTGTTTGTGTGTATATCTAGTTGCCTTTATTTTCTATATTGGCAAGATTTAGATTTTTGTGTGTGGGTGTGTGGGTGTGTGTGAATGTTTCTAGTATAGAGTTTTTCTACTATTATTTTATTATTATTCTATTTTTTTCTAATTAAATTATTATTTTAAAAATTATTTTTTGGGTGTAGTATTTCCAAAGAGAGAGATAAATAGATACTATTGCCCTTTTTTGTTACTGTTGAAGTATGTGTGCTAAAGACACCACTCGATTTTTTTGTTTAAAAAAAAAATTTACAAACAAATCCCACACAATTTTATTCGTTTTTCCCGCACTCCACACCTCCACCTCTCTCTGGAGAAAAAAATCTACCGCTTCCAAAAAAAAATTAAAAATTAATAAAAAAAAAATTAAAAAAATTAAAAATGTCGAATTTGGTGCACCAAAAAGGTTTTTATGCTTCTTGATCGAATGAGATTTATAGATTGATGATTTTGTAAAAATTATACAAACAAGTGGGGGGAAAGGCGCACGAGAGCCGGTTGTATTTTTAGATTTTTTAAATTGGGGTGAACACATGCACAATACTTTTTATTTGTTCAAAATATCTAGTTTCGTATAGATAACTTGATGTATACCTGTATCTTTCTCTCATTAAATTAATTTCGTCAAAGACCGCATATCCCTAAAAAAGATTTGGTTGAAAATTTTTTTTTTTTTTAATTTGTGGTCATGAAAAAATGATCATTATTTTTCGCAGATTGATAGATATATATTGATCAGTTTCATATCTCTATACATATACATATAGCGATGAGTTCTATTGAAGAAAAAGAAGAGAATCCAATTGTATTTTTTGATATATCAATTGGAGGACAACCTATAGGCAGAGTAAAGATGGAGTTGTTTCAAGATGTCGTACCAAAGACTGCTGAAAACTTTAGACAGCTATGTACAGGTGAATTCAAGAAAGCAGGCTTACCAATAGGCTATAAAGGATGTGCATTTCACAAAATATCAAAAGATTTCATGATTCAATCTGGTGATTTTGTTAGAGTATGTTTGTTTTATATATTTAAGTAGATAGAGATGTAGATTAGATATTAACCTTTACTATGACTACTCCTATTAACCATCATCAACACAGGGAGATGGATCAGGTAGATCATCAATATATGGTGACAAATTCCCAGATGAGAATTTTAAATTAAAGCATTCAACACCAGGTATGTTATCAATGGTTAATAGTGGACCTGATTCAAATGGATGTCAATTTTTCATTACAACTGTATCAGCGGAGTGGTTGGATGGAAAGAATGTTGTTTTTGGTCAAGTTATCGATGGTATGAAAGTAATTAGAACTATTGAAGATGTACCTGTAAATCCTCAAAACAATAAACCAAAATATGAAGTTATCATCACTGAATGTGGTCAAATGTAAATAAAAGCAACAATAAATATATACAAGTAAAGAAAGCATAGAGTAGATATATACAGATAAACATATTTATTATTGACTAGAGGGATTGTTATTGTTATTATTATTATTTGATACAGAGGCAACTGATGACCTTTTCTTTGCTTTGGGTGGTGGACAACTGTGATCTTTACAGGCATCCTTTACTGTTGGTTTTTCTATTTGAATAGTGGTATGTTTGATTGAATACTCTTCATAGAGGATTTTGTTTGCCATTTGTAAAACGACTTCAGAGTCAACGTCTGGTAAAATGGTTAAATGTACACTGAGTGCTGGTTTACCGAGTGTGATGGACCATATGTGTAGATCGTGTACCTCTGAAACACCGGGAATTTGGTCTAAATCTTGTTTGACCTCTAATACCTTGATATCTGATGGCACCGCCTCCATCAACACACCCAAACTCTGTTTGAGTAATTGAATGGTTGTCATTAAAACTATAATTGAAAATATAAACGTTGTAATAGGATCCGCTATCTTCCAATTGGGCTTGATCCAAATCAATGCACTTGCAATCATTACACCAATACTTTGAAAGCAATCTCCCAATACATGGATATAAGCTGAGTGTACATTGATGTTTCTAACTGATTTTTCTGTATTATAGTTAGTATAGATGCTATTGATGGTGGATAGGAGATAGTAGATAGTAAATATACATACTAGTGGCATCGACCTTGTTCTCGGGATCTTCTTCTCCTATGAGATGGGAGTGTGCTTGCTTCTTTTTCTTTTGGTGGCTGTGACCACCCCCGTGACTGTGGCCTCCACCATGACTGTGACCGTGGCCTCCAGCACCCCAATGAAGGATGATGGCGTCGAGGATATTGATAAACAGCCCTCCACACGCAATGATAAACATAATCTTTCCATTTACACTGTCGGGTGGATGAATGATTCTTTGAATACCTTCGTAAATCAACACGCCAGTCAATAACCAAATCATCAATACACTGGCAAGTGCACCCAATATCTCTGCTCTGTGGAATCCAAAACTAAGCGACGACGTTGGCGGACGATTGGCAATCCACATGGCAAACAGCGACAACAACATGGCGCCTATATCTGTGAGCAAATGTGCAGCGTCTGTCATAATAGCCAACGAATTGGCCACCCAGCCACCAATGATCTCGCCCACCATAAATATAGTGGTCAGTACCAGCGCCAGTATCAGTGAATACCGTGCCTTCTTTTTATCATCCATAGATTTAAACAAGGGCACATTCTCTCCCTCGTGGTCGTGCTCATCATGGTCATCATGGTCATCGTGGTCATTGTGATTATGACTATGCCCATGTTTTTTCTTCTTGCCACCGCCATGACTATGACCCTGTTTGTTGGTATTGCTATTACTATGATTCGACGATGCTGATGCTAGATCCTGTAAACGGTGATGACCGTCGTCCTCGTGGCTGTCGTCATGACTGTCATGACTGTGGCTGTCATTCTCGTGGCTGTGGTCACTACCCCCACCGCCATGCTCCTCTACCACCTCCCTATCATGGTCATCATTGTCTGGTATTGTAATCTCTTCCAAAATACTGTTGTTGCTGAGTTTGGTAAAAGAGGGTGAATTATTCCTGCTACTATGGTTACTTTTTTGAAAATTTTCCATATTTATAATATTATAGTTTTTCTCTACTGTATTGATGTGGATATAATCGAAATTGAAAAGAGGAAAAGGAAAGGAATAAATAAATAAATAATTGAAATCAAAATAAAAACTTATATGGTGTGTTGTGTGTTGTGTGTGAGTTTGATTTTATCCTGTTTATTTTTATTTGATCTTTTACACTAATTTTTATCTATACAATTGTATGTATATGTATGCTAATCTGTGTGTGTGTGTTGTCCTGAATATGAGTAAATTTAAAATAAATTACCCCTTTTATATTGAGAAATTTATTTTTTGTTTTAAAGTTGTGTGGGGGAAAAATGGGATGGGGTTTCATCCAAAAGTCAGGAGTCTTGCATTATTCATCAAAATGATCTGGAATAGCAGATTAACAAAATTCTATAAATATGTGAAAATGATGATTGGAGCAATTTTATTTATTTTTCTTTTTTTTTTTTTTTTTTTTTTTTTTTTGTAATTATTCCTGACAATAAGAGAGTGTGCAAAATATCAGAAGGCCCTCGAAATCATGCATGAGAAATGATTGATTTTGACAAGATAGTAAGCAGTTATTGGGGAACATATGTATCCTATGTCAGTCATTTTATTCACGATGAAAATATCAAAGGTATATATATACATATCGTCATACATAGAGAATACACGCTAACTCCAACATCACATTCGAATCCAATCATAGAATACACTGTTTATTTTGGTGTTGGATGTTTAGGTTTATTCATTGTCGTCAAACTTTTGCAAAAGCTTTATACCCAACATATTATTCCTCGATGGGATCCCTATAGATTAGTCGAAAGAAAGTGTTTCTTTTGTCATTTCTATAACAAGATTCCCTATGTGAATGATAATCAGTGGGTGTGTTTTCAGTGTCAGCAGTACAATGGATTCGATAAATCCACCGGTGACTATAACGCCGTATCTCCTTTGATGTATCAGGCGGTGCAATCTAGTGGTACTAATGGTAATAGAGGGTATCTTTCACCTAGTAAATACAAACCATTTAGTGGCAATCATAGCAATGGAACACAAAGTGAAGAGAGTACCCAACTTTGTTCAAAATGTTTATTTCATTTACAATTAAAAACTAAACGATTGAGTGAATTTGAACCTACCAAAGACAAGGATTCAGAGTATAAAAAGTTTATCAATCAAGTAGAAAAAGAATTTCAACTATGTAACGAGTGTAATGAAAAGACACAAGCAGAGATAAATAGAAAAGATAGATACATAATTTCATCTCTCTTAAATAATAATAGTAATACCAATAGTAATAGCAATAGCTTTATAAGGAATAGTAATAGTAGTAAGAACAATAACTTTATACAAAAGAGACTTGGACAACTATTCCTCTCTATCGATTATCCCAAATTGATATCATTTTTAAATATAATCATCACATTTATATTGATAGTATTAATAACAACGTCAATCATTAAAATTGGCATTACCATTGACAACAATAGTAAAGATCAAGAATCAACAACAAGAGATAAAAATAATAATAGTGATGATAAACAGGACACATTACAACACAATGAAATCATTTCAAATCTATTGTTTAATATATTAAACATACAACAAAATGAGACAATAGTATTGGTCACTCTATTTATACTTAAATTATTCTATATGTTCTATAAATACAATCAAGAGATTTTAATGTTTAAAACCATACTCAAACATCCAAAAGGAACAATATCAAGAGAATCAATTATATTTAATTTATTAATAGTTTTTAAATTGGCACAAATCCAATATCCCTCAATTAACCTTCAACTCTTCTATTTATCCAATATATGGAATCATTTCTCTACAAACAATGTCTTTACATTTATGTTTTATTTAATGGTAATGTATTTTTAGTATAGCTGGTATATATGTTAACAAAGTATATTCATTTATTAACATTTAGTGATCTAGTTATTAATTATACAAAGAATGGATACAGGATTTAAAGGACCACAAGCTGTATTTACAAATAATATTACAAAAAAGAGTAGTAACAATGAAAGCAACAATAGCAACCAAAACAACAACAATAATAATAATAATAGCAACAATAGCAATGTGATTAAACATAAAGAATTCTTTTCCTCGATGATGTTAAATGAATCAACATCAACATCAACATCATCACCAAAAACTACACCAATTAAAAAAAGATCACCGTTTCAACTTTCTGATCTTTCTACAAATGTAAGTAAAAATGATTAGAGGGAATAATCATTTTGTGTATTAACTCTTTTTTAAATAATGTAGGAACCAGTTAAAGAATTACCTTCAATGGATAGACTTATATCCTCACTTCAATTGGACGACGAATTTAATTCAAATACAACAACAAACAATAATACTACTAAGACCAAGACACCAACCATGGTTCCAAGTGATAGTATTACACAATTATTATTCTTTTTAATCAAAAGTCTGCTAATGAATATTTTTTCAATGCTCAAGGATATCTTTTTATTCATCAACAGATATAGACAATTTTTATTTGGTTTCTTTGTATGTTTAATATTTATGCTTTATAACTATTAAATCCAATAAACAAATATTCTGTGTTGGTACATAGTTTAGTAGTATTATTATAATTTATATTAAACATATGATAATGATTTATCGTTTTCTTTTGCCCTACAATAACGCCGCAATAATTTTGAACTTTCAGTATTTTTTTTTTTTTTTTTTTTTTTGATTTTTTTCATAAATTTTTTTTCATTGATCATTTTTTTGCGAGAAGGGTGTTTTTTTTTTTCAAGTGATATACAGACACTGCAATCAATAAATATATATACACAAAATGGAAACTAGTGAATGCTCAATTAAAGGTCCAATTCAAAAGGAATGTGCTTCAGGTTGTGGTAAGACCTGGGCTGCTTATGAAGCCTGCAGTGAACGTATTTCAAAATTAGTTGATGACGAAAAAGCAAACTGTTTAGGTCAATTTTTAGAACATGTCCAATGTATCGATAAATGTGTATGTGTTGGATATACTGCAGATCTACTATCAATCTATAGTTTTAGTTTAGTTTAGTTTAGTTGTTATTGTCTACTATTGTTTATCAACTCCACCACTCTATTCGCCCACTCACAACCACACCTACCCTATTATTAGAAACACACACAATCACCACACTATCAAAAACTCGAACACATAAAAGTCGTTTTCATCTTATCGTACCCCTACCGTTTTGGTTCATTCACCACTCTATCTAATTCTCAAATATCACATCTTATCTATACTCTTTTTGTATAGTAGATGATAGTCTGTGGATTTCTGAATTTGTAAACTAACAAATTGCTTATTTTAATCATTTAGGTTGCTCCAAAATTATTCGCTCAATTAAATTAACCAGTATCCTCACCCCCAAATAGTAATAAATAGTATAATATAATATAAAAACAAAACAATCAAGACTCTATCTATTGAAATATACAAACACACACTCTTTTCACACACAAACAGCATCAGATTATTATTATTATACAAATTCTTTATTGTTGTTGTTGCAGTTGTCAGCGATTACTATAATTATCATCTATCAACATCACTTTGCGTCGTCTTTTTTCTTTTTCTTTTTTTTTTTTTTTTTTTCTTTCTTTTTTAAAAATGCCCAACCAAACCATTATAATAGACATCTCATATATCATATCTAGGTGGTGCATGTGTGGTGTGGTGGCTAATTATACAAACAACAAATGGTGAATGATAACGATGATGAAGATAATATATCATGACGGTGATATGGTTGGGTTGGGATGGACTACCCCACACTGGGTGATTTTTTTTTTGAACAAGATTTCAAATATCATCACCTGTACACCAACATGCCCATTTTATTTAAAAAGAGATCTCTAGAGATGAAAACAAACAAACATTGTTGGGATTAATTAATTAAACAAAAATTGGTTTATCTTAATTTTTTTAAATCCCAACTATATGATCCACCGTCAACCTAATATTGATATCCCACTAATATTTGTAGATGCACCCACACCCCCAAATAACCAACACACAAACAGTATATCAATTAGGTTTACGTTTCTTTCACTCTACATCCTTAATATTCTCTTTCCTATCCACTGCGAAAATAACCCCACATACTACACTTCAAACTTTTTTTTAAAAGGATCTGGTAACCATCAGTTGTTTCAGTTGATGTGTGTGTGGTGAGAGAGAGCGATATATAGTGTGTTGGTGGTGTGTAGATCATTTTGTGTGTTTAGTTTTCTAAAAAAATCAGCAAACAATCACAGGATAATTGTTTGGCGAGGTGAACTTTATATTAATTATATCTTGAATATCTCTATGATGAGAGTGTGTTTAGTTGATATATGTGTGTTAATAGTGTGTGTGTGTGTTTAACCACTCGTGTCAAGGATATTGTATGTCTGGTAATGATGTATGGTGTGTGGTGGGGTCTAAGGATTGCATGTGAAAAAACTGATTCGCACCGCAAAAGACACAAATTCTTTATTTTCTTTAATTTTTTTAATGTATAAATGAGGGGGAAAAAAGAGCTCGAGATCGATGAAATTGGATGGTGTGGATTGAAAAGTCAAAGGTGAACACAATGTATGTATGTAAAGAAAAAAACAAAAAAACTACACCCAATTACCTTTTGGCTCTATTTTTTTTCATTTTTTTGTATTTTTCCCATTTTTTTACTTTTTTGGTATAAATATGGAAGTTGGGTAATTAATTGTTTTTGGTAAAAAAAAAAAAGTTTAAATTGGATTTCCAAAATATTTATTGGCCAAATTAAACAAATAATAACATTGAAAAGAAATAATGGCTTTCATCTTATATGTTTTGATTATATTTTTATTATTTATTGCTGTATGTATTGGATTGATTTTGGTGTTGATTAGCCATTTTTTTTTATGTAAATGGATGTTTTGGCAACAGTTTTACTAACTATTGATCCATTTTTAAAATTTTACCAATCATTAGTACCATAAAAAAAGAACACATGGAATGCCACCTGGTCCATTTCCATTACCAATCATTGGCAATTTGCATCAGCTTGGTAAATCACCTTATAAATCTTTAAAAGCTTTATCCGACAGATATGGAGGTGGTTTGATGACTTTGTATATGGGTAGTGTTCCAACTGTTTTAATTAGTGATCCATCTCTTGTTCGTGAAATTATGATTAAACATAATGATCAAATAATTGATAGATATAATTCTGGTTCTGCCTTAATTATTGGAAGTTTGTATTATTTATTTCATCATCATTTATATTTTCAAAATATTAATATTTATAATTAAAATAGGAGAAAAAAATTTATTATTTTCAAAAGGATCATTTTGGATTAAATATCGTAATGTTTTTTCAGCTGCTATGAACAATGCTAGAAAATTCAATGTTTCCTCTAGAATCGAAAAACAAGCTATTTCTTTAAATAATCATTTTAAAGTTATTGCAAATACTTATCAAGTTGTAAGTATTTTTAATTTTAAATTAATATATTTAAATTTTGTATATTAATAATATTAAAAATTAAATAGTTTAATCCACATGATTTTATTAGAAAATATAGTTTAAATGGTGTGATTGATTATTCATTTAGTGATTCAGTTGAATATGATTCAGAAACTGATCATATTGCCATCAAAGCTGCAGAGATTATGGAGGAAAATTTGGCTAGTGGAAATCCACAAGATTTTATTCCAATGTTGGCACCATTTTATCAAGATAAAAAAGCAAAGTTGGCTGCTGCCGTTGGTCAAGTTTGGGATTATTGTGATAGTGCCATTCAAGTTCATAGAAAGACATTGATTGCCGATAAACCAAGAGATCTTTTGGATTTACTTTTAGTGGAAATTGAAAAATCTGATCAAAAAGATTTTTACAATGACTTGGATCTCTCTAGATGTCTTACAGATTTAATCGTAGCTGGTCATGAAACCGTTGCAATTACATTGGGCTGGTTAATTATTTACATGGCCAACAACCAAGATATCCAAGAAAAGGTTTATCAAGAATTAAATCGTGTCGTAGGTGCTGGAAACACTCCATCTTTGTCCAATAGAAAAGATACCTCATTGTTGAATGCCTGTATTCAAGAAGTAATGAGAATTCGTACAGCTGCCCCATTGGCTTTGCCCAGAAAGGCCAGTTCCGATATCCACGTTGGAGGTTATGTAATTCCAAAAGACACTCAAGTTTTAATGAATGTCTATGGTTTGGCCATGGACGACAAACATTGGGATAGACCCGAAGAATTTATTCCAGAACGTTGGATTAGCAATATCAGCAGCTCTTCCGATTCTGTCAACAATACCGATGCCTTTATTCCCTTTGGTGTTGGTCCAAGAATGTGTGTTGGTATGGGTGTTGCCAAAGATGAACTTTTTTACTGCGCCTCCCAAATGTTGATGAATTTTAGATGGATGCCAATTGATGATAAACAAATTGATGATGAGGGTATTGCTAGAATTGCTTTGGAATATAAACAATACCAAGTTAGAATTGAAAATAGATAAGCTCGAAAAAAAAAAAAAAAAAAAAACAAAAAAAGAAAAAAAGAAACCTAAATTATTATTTAATTATTAATATATTATTTTTCCCTTTTTATAAATAAATATTTTGTAAATTACATATTTTTTTAATTTAAATCTAATCAATAATTTTCTTTATTTTTCATCTTTCTTTTTTAAAAAAAAACACATTGATTTTATATCTAATGACCCTTATATCAACAAACAATTGATTTTGTTCAGTGATTGTTGCACTCTCGATGGAGAAAATTTCTATAATCCATTAATGTGGTCCTAATCTTCCAACATCATCAATCATATCAGTTATTCATCAAAGAGTCATGTTTAATTATTTTATTACAAATTTTCATTATTATATATGAAATATATCAGTATGTGGTATATCATCTATTTACTATTTACCAGTTTCATATATTCTATCATCAATTACATTCCATTAAATCTATATATAAAAAACTAATGGTTTTCAAAACAAAAAAAAAAAAAAAAGAAAATAACATCACAGTTTGTTCTCTGAGGAATTCGTTGGGTATGTTAAAATGGAGAGTCTCTGTGATCACACATGTTGTGTTAATAAAATTGATCAATTTATTTTTCTGAAAGAAATAATACAGCATCAGGTACTAAGCCTTCTTCTTTTAATGTATTGTTTAAATTATGATATTGTTTTCTTTTAATGTAAAATAATATTAGTAAATCAAAAGTATTTTGAAACAACAAATAAATTAAATATAAATACACATACTTTGGATAATGGGTTGATAAAATATAATTTTCAATTGGATCTGGAATCAAGGTATCTAAATAATCCATGACATACTATAGTTTGTTTGTTTAGTTGATGTTAGTCGTCTATAATAAACCTTCCATATATGAATATTATATTACATACCTCAATTGTTTCAGATTCTAAAAAGTTTCTTTGGACTTTTGAGCCATCATTTAATCTAAATACTAATTTTGTAGTTGTTGCAGATTTGGTTGGTTCATCAATATATAGTTTTTGTTTTCTTTCTTTTCTTTCAATCAATTGTCTTTCAAATTCCAATCTATCTTGTTCTTCTTTTTCCAATTGTTCTTGTTCTAATCGTTCTTGCTCTTCTTTTTCTCTCTTTATTCTCTCTTTTTCTTGATCCTCTCTAAGAGATTGTAAAAATGCTTCATCTTGTTCTTGTCTAATAAATCTATCTTGTTCTCTTAATTCACTGTATATTAAATGTTAATATTAACCAAACAAATCTAATACACCAACAACAATACATACTGATCAGCTCTTGCAGAGATTAATAAAGGTTCATATATTGAAGTTACTTCATTGATCTTTGTCATTACATTTGATTTAGAGAGTAATGAAGTACCTTGAAATATTTCATGATGTAAATTTTGATTACCTGGTATAACAATGGGTTGAATCATTGATAAAAAGGGATAGGTAGTTGCACCCAATTGATTACTCATTCTTAAACCTATTGAAGTTGATACATCACAAACCCAAAATACAAAACTAGTATCAATATATTCTTTAAAATCTTTGGTAAAAAGTACATCCCTGTAGTGTGATCATTGAAAGTTAAAATCATATGTATATAATTATATTCTAAATAAACAACTTACTTGCAAAATGATTGTGCATCTGGATGTGCTTGTGAATGTACATATACTAATAAAAATTTAAAATTACTCTTTGCATGTGAAAGAGCTTCGTTGTATGATCCTGTTTTAAAAGTTGGATGTGTATCACCGTATTTCTCTGTAAGTCGTAATAATGTTTTACTTGTTTCGTCTACAGCATCAGGTTCACTAAATGATCTATCTGTTATAACTGTTGTATTAATACACACTATCTATCTATCTATCTATCTATCTTTATATATTTACTCCATAAATTGAGATAATAGGAAGGTGACCACATAGAGCCTTGAATAGTCGAGGTGGTGGTTCGACTAGTTGAACTTCGGTAATTGGAGGATGATGATTCAGACATGATACTATTAGTACTAATAAAATATTGAGAAAAACTATTGAACAGGGGTGCAACACAATTAATATAAATATTGGGAAAAAAGAGAAATTTACAAAAAATTAAAAAAAAAAAAAAAAAGATTTTATTGCGAATCATTTTAGGTGAACAAACAGATATATGTAATATAGAGATAGAGATAGATAAAAATGACAGAAATACATGATTATGTGAAGAATGCATTGGACTTATTAGACATTGAAAAAGAAAGTGAAGTAAATGAAGCTTTGAATAACTTTTCAACGTTGTCAAATAAAGAATTGGAATTAAAAGGTGTCACTGTGAGGAAATTAAAGTTGGCAAATGTATCGACAGGTCTGAATGGGAGAAGTTTATTGAAATTCCAATCTGCAACATTAAATTCCGAAATACCACCTCACAAAATCACTCCAGGTAGGTAAATCATACACTGACTGACGATGATACAATGGTGTTGTTTTTGTTATTAACAACAATACACAATTCATAGGTGATATTGTTGGCATTAGATCATCGAAATCAAAACCAGGTACATCACATTTTACCAAAGGTATTGTGTATAAAGTTGATTCACACAAGATTGTGGTTACCATAGACGACAATGATGACTATCAAAAGAATGATATAGAGCTTTTACTCGAGAGTTCAGATAGTTTGGTGTTTGCCTTAGATAAGTTGGCAAATGATGTCACATATAAAAAGATTAAGGATGCTTTGGATAATTTAAAACAACAGCAAACAACCTATTCCAGTCAGTCTCGACTCTTGGACATCCTATTTCATGGCAAAGAGCCACTAAACAACAACCATTTCTCGACGATCAAGGATTTTAAGCCATTTTCAAAATCATTAAATACACCTCAACTCGATGCCATCAAGTTCTCTTTGTCATCCAACGACATTGCATTGATTCACGGCCCACCAGGTACTGGTAAGACTACTACTGTCGTCGAGTTTATCGTTCATGTTGTCAAGAGCGGCAAAAAGGTGCTGGCTTGCGGCCCATCGAATCTGTCGGTGGACAATATGTTGGAGAAGCTGTTAAACTATCCCGACTTTGTCGTGCCAACACGTATTGGTCATCCCACTCGTATCCTGCCTACACTCATCCAACACACGTTGGACTACAAGACCAAGAATTGCGAGAATTCCCAAGTCATCGTGGGACTCAGACAAGAGATCAGTCAGTTGATAAAGTCACTGAAATCCAGTGGCGAGAGGAAATCGGTGCAGAGTCAAATCAAGGCGCTGAGGATTGATCTTAAGACAAGAGAGAGACAGCTGGTACACCAAATCATCAACAACTCTAATGTTATCCTTTGTACAAACACCAGCGCCTCTGATTCATCCATCAAAGGCAAAAATGATTTTGACTGGGTGGTCATCGATGAGGCTGCCCAGGCCCTCGAGCCCACTTGTTGGATTCCTATACTCAAAGGCCAACGTCTCTTGCTGGCTGGTGATCATCAACAACTTCCACCCACCATTCACAGCACAGAGGCAGCCTCCAAGGGGCTTTCAGTGACCCTCTTTGAAAAGCTCATTAAAACCTATGGCGAGGCCGTATCTAGACTATTGACTGTGCAGTATCGTATGAACCATTTCATCATGGATTGGTCTTCCAAAGAGTTTTATCACTCGCGAATGATTGCCGATCAATCAGTTTCTCAACATCTCTTGTTTGAGCGCGACAACAGTAAATGTCTCATCAAACAGACGCCCTCGACCACCTGTCCTATCCTCATGATTGACACCTCTGGTTGTGATTTTGAAGAAAGTGCCGAGGCAGAGGGAGAATCCAAGTACAATCATGGCGAGGCTGTGCTCGTTAAAAAGCATATCGAAAGATTGATAGACTCTGGCGTCAAGGAAAAAGACATTGGTGTCATCACTCCCTACAATGGACAGGTTAAATTGTTGATCTCCATGATCAGAAAACCATACCCACTCATCGAGATTGGCTCTGTGGATGGGTTTCAAGGCCGTGAAAAAGATGTTATCATTGTGTCGATGGTAAGATCCAACCCCGCTCCTCACAAAGTAGGTTTTCTCTCCGAAGATAGAAGAACCAATGTAGCCATCACTCGTGCGAGAAAACATGTGGCCGTCATTTGCGATTGCGACACTATATCCTCTCACGCACCACTTGCACGAATGGTGGACTATTTCAAAGACATGGGTTTGTTCCGAAGCGCATTGGAATACGAATACGAAGATTTTATTCCAAGTGAAGAGGATGAGTGGATTCCCGATGAACAACAAGACATGGACGAAAAGGATTCAAGCGGTTCTACATCCACCACCACCGCTACCAAACAAAAGAAATCCAAATTTGAATTAAACAAAGAAAAGAGATTGAAAAAGAATTTGGAAAAAGGAAAACAAAAAGATCAAGATCAGTCCGTGGAAAAAGAACAGGATAAAGAAAAGAAAAGAAATCAAATCAATGGTATTATTCAAATATTTTTAAATTCAAATAATCAAACTCATACCTTTCCAAGTAGTCTTAGTTCGTTTGAAAGATTATTAGTACATGAATTTGCAGAGAAATATAATTTATCTCATCAAAGTGTTGGTGAAAATGATCAAAGAGTAATATCAATTTCTAAAAAATCAACTACTACAACAACAACTACCACTACAACTACAACTGCTGTTGAAAATAAAGATCAAGATGAAGATGATGATGAAGATGAAGAAAATGATCAAGATAGCGATACTGAATCAAATAAAACCAATGCCAATAATAACAGCAACAATAGTAATAACACCAGTAAGAAAACAAAGAAAAAGAAAAAGAAGCCTGCTTCAAATAATAACAATAATAGTAATAATACCAAAAATAATAACAATCAAAAAACAACCACAAAGAAAACCAAAACAGCAGATGAACTCTTAAAAGAATTTGAATCATTAGAGTTTAGAGAAGTAGATTTAACAACTTGTGGAATGAAAAATTGTGGTAAAAATGTTGAAATTCTGGGTAGAGTTTGTCAATTTTGTACTAGAAAATATTGTACTCAACACGCGTAATTATCTGATTATAATATTAATTAGCAAATGACTTTTTCATTTATTAATAATCACCTTACTATTATATAGATTATATGAAATTCATGGATGTGGAGAAAAAGCTAAATTCAAAGCAAGAGAAGATTGGTTTAAACAAAATGCAGACAAAAAACACAACACTGCCGCTTCTGAAAGAGCTAAAAAAGCTGTAAGTAAAAAATATCATCATATACAATATCATAATATTGACACACAAACTATTATTATAGGTGGAAGATGCTCAAAATTCAAGAAAGAAAAAAGCTCCAAGTAAAAAATAAAATCTAAAATGACTGCAATTTATTTCTTCCATGATAGGTTTAAATAGGTGATTTATTTAATTCACCATCAATTTTTATTCTTTTTTTTTTTTTAAATCAATAATTTTCATAATTGATGTCCAACTATCTTGTACTTTGTTGGCAATTTCCAGATCATTCCAGTACTGGAGTTAAAAGTTTCAAACTAATAGAAACTCTCGCTAAATAATAAAAATATCATAAAAAAATAATTTATTCATAAATATATTATATAATCACAGACTAATGTACTCTATTATAATGGATCGAGTTTATGTATTGGAGTAATAGATTTCTTCCAATAGTGATATTCATTCCATTGTTCATCAACACTATGTTTACCATTATGTAAACAAGGAAACATATCTTGAACTAAATCATTGAGTTTAGTATAAGTCTTATTATATGTAGTGTTCGTTGTGTTTATAACACCCATTGCATTAATAGTAAAAGTTTTTCCTTTTGGTACTCCAACTGTATTATAAGCAATTGCATCCTATTAAATAAATAAAGAGTTAGTATAATCGATATATCAGATAATAAATACACAGATTATTATACATACAGTAATTCTATTACCAAAACCAGCATAAAATGGAGTACAGGAAGGTGGAAATATATTTTGAATATCTTGTAGACAAGCGATTTTAAATTCCTCTGGATTTCTTTTGATAACCTCTCTGTTGAAAGAAGTTAGCAATCTATTGGGAGACATAAATACAGGACCTTCAGGGAGGGTAAAAGGTATACCTTGAGCATTGGCCAAAGTTTGAGTTGAACTCGTTTGTTTGACCGAAGAGATATAGGATCGAGTTAGACCAGCTTGACCGATAGCTCTCGAGGTGAGATAAATAATTTGATAACCATTTTCTTTAATGTTTGAATACAATTCAGCAACGCCAATGTGTGACCAATCTTTGCCAATCAATGGCAACACTTGACCAAATACATCAGATTTGGTGATAGTACCATCGATATCAGAGATTACAATCTTTGAGTTACTTTCCCATAGATAAATAGATGCTGATACTTCACGTGTACCTTGTAGAGTACTTGAGACAACAAATGTGATTCTATTGGCTCCTTTTTTCAATCCAAGTGATTTCAATTGATCAGAGGTGGGTCTCAATGTCTTTTTAGAGAATTTCTTTTGTTGATTATCACCACCAATGTCGATTTCACCTGCAGACATTGAAAGTGGATTAACTCTACCATTATCTATCATGTTATTGTTGTTGTTATTTATATTATTTATATTTTGTACAAGAGTGTTACTATTCATTAAAACATTGTTGTTGTTATTTTTAGAATCAGCAGACGATTTCCATAACCAAGTTTTCCAAGATGATTGTTGTGTTGGTTTAATGATGTTATTGTTATTGTTACTAGTGGTATTATTATTATTGTTTGAATGAATTGTATCTGTAAGAGTACTAATGGGTGAATTTAAATGACTAGAGAGTGATGCTAAATTTAAGTTTTCCGAACGTTCTTGATTATCTCTTAATCTCAAGAGTTCAAGTGATTCTTCAGTGATTGGTTTTCTAAATATTAAATAAGATAATATAATATGGCCTGCAATGGACCATGGATAGTATTCATCATTGATTTTAGCCACCAAATGAAGATTCTTAAGTAATGTTGTATTTGAACAAAAGTGTTCAAATGAAATAATATATTCTTTAAAAAATGCTTCTTTTTCTTCTGGCTCTAAATTTCTATCTAAAATTAAATGTCCACATAATGATAAACTAATTGTAAAATTATCTAAAAGTGTTTTCATACTATTGTTGTTGTTATTATCATTACTAATATGATGATGGTGACCATTACTATTATTGACTTCTTTTTGTAAAGCTGGAAATTCATTTTCATAATTTAATTTTGATAAACTTTCAATTAAAGTATTTGGAATTGTACCACTAGTTGATATTGATGTTGTATGTATAAAACTATCATTCATATTTGATTCAATAAATGTAGTTGTACTAGTAGTATCATTATTGTTGTTATTGTTATTAATATCATTGCTATTATTATTAGTATTATTATTTTGATCGGTTTCTTCTTTAACAACCTCTGAATATAATTCTGAATGTTGAGAAGTTTGTTGTTGCATGAATAATAATTCCTGTTGTTGTTGTTGTTGTGCTTCTAATTGTTGTTGTTCTAATTGTTGATCCTGTTCTTCGTCTAATAAAAATATTTCACCATTATCAATTGAATTTAAAATATTATTTACATTTTTTGATTCAGCAACAACCGATGATGGATTGGAAATGTTTGATACGACAGAGGTAGAGGATGATTGTCTGACGATAAAGCTTGGTTGATCGTTTCCTTGTGGACTAGTTGAGCTAATGTCTTTTTTATTGTTCCACATCTTTAAAAAGGATCCCATTCTCTTCCATGACGATGATCCTTCACCTCCGGAAGACGAGTGTTGTTGTTGATTGAGTTGTTGGTGTAATTGATCAATGGGTGATGATCTGCCATCGATGGGAATTGAGTTGCTGGTGGTCAATGAATTGTTTGGTGTATTTTGTGGAGTTGGGAATGGGTTATAGATGGGAACACCACCGCCAACACCACCATCGATTTCTTCAGACTCCAATAAAGGTGGTGATCCTTGTTTAACGTCGTCATCCTCAATAATCTCTTCTATTCTACTATTATTGCTATTGTTGTTGTTATTGAAATTCTCTGCTGCTAATGGTATATCTGTAGTTGGTGATGTAGTAAGCGAGGAGGAAGAGGTTGTGGTTGTAGTTGTAACATTAATGTTAACAGTTTGCTGAGGAACAGGAACAGGAATTGATTGTTGTTTTTGAGGTTGTTGTTGATCTTTCTTTCTTCTAAAATATTTTGGAAAGCCTCCCCATACCCAACTCTTTGGTTCGTTCTCTGAATCGGATGGAAACTCTGTTGTAATGATATTGGATCTGGGTGGAGAGCCGACAGGACTTTCGATAGGACTTTCAATAATATAGCTACCGATAGGTGAATCAAGAGTGATGTTTTCAGATGTAGTGTGTTTCTTTTGTGTGGTGGTAGTGGTTGTCGTGGTCAGAGGTGATGTGGGTCTACTTGTTGTGGTTGTGGTCGTTGACGAGGAAGAGGTGGTATTAATATTTAAAATATTGTTGTTGTTTAGTATCATTTCTTCGATGGCTTCAGTGAGGGGTTTGAGCTCTTGTTGGGGCACTTTAATCTGTTGCTGTTGTTGCTTTGCACCAGCAGTCATAGTTTTAAAATTGGTCGTAGTGGTTGTTGTGGTTGTAGTCTTTCTTTTATCCAACAGCTCTGTGACCAACTCTTCGGTAGAGTTTTTTGATGCCCTGCCAGGTTTGGGAGAGGTGATGGGCGAGGTCGCCAATACCGATGGCACAGGTTCCTCTGTTTCCTCAACAAAGAAAGCCTCACCTGCATGACCAAGCTTCATTTGTAAATTGGTCTTCTCATTGTTTACATAGATAGAGATAACCTTTTCTGAACTACTAATGAGTTGTAGCTTACCAAAACGTACATGAAATGGTGTACATTTCAATGATCCATCCAACTGAGGTATAACTAAAATATCTATCGCACCACTGAGTGTCGCAGCATTTAAATTAAACACATAATGAACTTCATCAAACAACTTTTCAACATAGTTCATTTTGTTGCTGTAGTAGTGTTGTAGCTGTTGTTGTCGTTATCGATATTCTACTATTTTTACTATTATTTGTTGTTGTTGTATTTCTTTATTATTTGGTTTCTATGTGTGCTTTATAGACTTTCTATCTGTTGGGTGTAAAGGAAGGCGATTCAATTATATTTTAATGTTTTTGTATAAGTATATATTGTTTGTTACTATTAAACACACACAAAACATATACACACACAAAGCAATCATTACACTATAAAATACAATACCCCTGTTAAAGATAGAAAGATACTAGTTTCATATATGTGTATGTACGTGGGTGTGTGAATTTGGTGTCTGTGTAAGAGTGTCTTGGAAATAAAAAAAGATGTCTTATAATAATAAAATTAATTATAGATAGTCCAACCAACACGATATATTTCTTTTTGTTTGTGATTTATTGTTATTATTGTTATTATTATTTATAAATCTATCGAGAAAATCTAATTTTCAAAAATTTGAAAAAATAAAAAAAAAAAGATATTTATTTATTTTTTTTCAAATTTGCAAATTTTAAAATGTGTGACTTCGTGGTGGAGCAATTTACTCTACTTTTTTGTTTCACACACTGACTATGTATGCGGGTCTAAACACTAATAACTACATAACATTAAACATTGATTGAGCATACCATCGTTATAGGTTGATTAGATGTAAAAATAGCAACTCATATTGTGTTGTGGATCATCCCATATATTTACTTTAAATCACAATGAAAAGAGAGCTATCGATGGAATGATATTTGATTCGTTTGAAGAACGGAACGTATACCAGTGCTTATTTTAAATAGGTTATATTACCCTATTTTTAGAGTTTTTCAAATTTCCAAGAAAAACTTTTTGTCACGATTTTGAATTGTCACACGCAAAGTATTTAAACACACAATTGTGACAGTTGTTTTATGTGCATTTAAGAGATATGACAACAATAATCAAAACTAGAAGAGCTGCTGCTCTACTATTATCTAAACAAAATACATCAACACTAACTTCAACAACAACAACTACCAGTACTAGTACGAGCATAACTACTTTGAAAACACCTAAAACCAAAGAAAAAGTACACAGCTCTAAACCCAAATCATCGCAAATAGCAAAGTCTATTCGTGGTGAAAGTAAAAAAACAACAACAACAACAACAACAACAACAGCAGTGAATAATATTAACAATAACACTACAAATAATAACTCTATTGATAAAAATACAAAAAGATGTCATTGGATTGAAAATAGTAAAGATCAACTCTATATCGATTATCATGATAATGAGTGGGGCAAGATAGAGAAAGACAGTGTTAGGTTGTTTGAAAACATTTGTCTTGAAGGACTACAAGCAGGTCTGTCTTGGATTACAGTGTTGAAAAAAAGGGAGGAATATCGAACGTGTTTTTATAATTTTGATCCATACCAAATCGTCTCCAAGGTAAATCAAAGTACAATAGATAACCAACTCATGAAAAACCCAGGTCTCATTCGTCATCGAGGTAAATTAGAGGCCATTGTGGCCAATGCCAAAGCATTCATTGCCATGAAAGAAAAAGGTGAAGATTTCTCTACTTTTCTTTGGTCATTTGTGAAAAACAAACAGGATAACCGTTCCGCACTCCCCGCATCAGACTATCAAATCGTAGCAAAGGATCAAGTGTCTGATTTGATGTCCAAGGAATTAAAGAAACGAAATTTTAAATTTGTAGGCAGCACTACCATCTATGCGTTCAATCAAGCTGTTGGCATAGTAAATGATCATCATCCAACATGTGATTTCAAACATCAATAAACTAGATATACATTTGGATATGTAGATATAGATATACAAATAAATCAAGATCACTCTCTGTGATATTTTTTGGATAAAAAAATTTTCGACAATTCATTCATTTTCATATTTCTTTTTTCATATACACGCACAGAATGACAGATAAAGAGGGTTCGTCTGCTACCAGTGGCGCAGATTTCAAGATAGTCAACCATGTTTCAAGTTCGACAGCAGGTAGCAACAGTGGTGATTTTCATATTTACAGATCATTGAGAAGAATAGAACTCGAAAGATTAGATAATATGGAGAAAAAAGATGTAGCAGTATGTTTATAAACACACACCTTATTTAGCTTTACATCAATCAACTATTGACATACTATGTTATCACTATATAGGAAAAAGAAACAAAAGAATTTTTAGAAAGAAGAGAACAAATTAAACTCGAAGAAGAACAAAAAGTGAAAAAGAAATCTGAACAAAGAAAGAAAGCAAAACAAAGAAAGAAGCATTCAGAGATTAGAAAAAAACTTAAAAATGAATTGGAAAAGATAAACAAAGACGACGAGGAGGGTGGTGATAATGATGATCATGAAAAAAAAGACAATAGTAATGAAAAAGAAGAAAAATAACATAATGTAAATAAATAAAGTAAAAAGAAAAGTAAGATATTAGTCTACACTCTATCAATATCTATATAATATGTATATAATATTTATTTAAATATTTAAAAAGAAACAATATCTAAAATAACTTTTTTATAGGAACCACTAATACTATGAGTTATATCAGATGCCAAACTACGATTGTATCTTGTGTGATAGGCCTCTTTGATAGAATCAATATTTGAACATTGGGTAACAGTCAGACGAATAAGATCAGTGTTTTTTACAAAGAAACCAGACAATGATCTGTGGAAAAGATTGGCCCAGTAAGAGGCTGGATTGGTGGCATAGAGTAGAATATCTGTTAGGGCAATTTTTAATTTACCATTGATGAATTCATGTTCAATTGCGTGGAATAAAGTATGTCTTTTAACGTTGATTCTATAGTATGCATCCTCTACTTTTCTCAAATGTTCCAATGATCTCTTACTAAATATATCTATGAAAACAGATTCATCAGTGCCTAATTTTTGTTCACCGGCAGCATATAATGCATGTGCATCCTTTGTAACCAAATCATCTTGACTATCCATTGGTGGTTGTTGTTGTTGTTGATATTGTTGAGGAATATGTTCTTGGGATTGTTGTTGGCGTGGTGATACTGATTCTTTTTCAAAAGACACATTAGATTGAGGTGATGGTTGTTGTGGTTGTTGATCATGAGGGACCTGTTTAGGTGAATTATCACTCATACTACTAACAGATTGCTCTTGCGATGGTTCTAGTTGTTGAGTTGCTGGTAAGGCTAATTGTGGTTGTGGTTGTTCTAGTTGTTGTTGTTGTGGAGATTCCATAGGTCTTTGAGGGGATGAACTTGTTGGAGAATCTCTTGGAATTTGTTGCTGTTGTGGTGGTTGTTGATTAACAGGTTGTGTTTGTTTATCCATTTGGGATTGACTTGGAGATGCTTCTCTATCTGCTAATAAAGCAATAGCAAGGTCCTTAAACTTTCCCTTTGTTTTACTACTAATGGAATGATCAAGATGTTGAGAAAACTTAATCATGTAGATCTTTTGAATCTGCTGTTTTTGGGCATTGGTACGTGTGGTAAGAATCTCAATAATGGCACTGGAATCCTTTTTCTCCAAGGCTTCATGGAGTTGGATTGTATCATAGATGGAAGGCTCTGTCATCAAGGCATCCAATGTCTTTTGTAATTTGCCGCCGGTATAAGAGTTTATCTCTTTGACCAAATCTTTATCATACTTTTTAGTGTACTCTTGTACAATTTCAGCTCTTTCGGCCCAGTTACGATGACCCAGGATATTGATTAATATAGTTTCATCCTGATGTTTTTAATTTTATATTTTTGTTAGTATGTTGTCGGAAAAACTAGTATTTCCAATTATTTATACATACAGCACTCATTCCTTTAAAGGCTCCTTTCAACACTTCAATATCTTCATGAATGTTGTGTGTTATTTTTCCATAGTCGTATGGAGAATTTCTAAAAAATTCCATATCGGCTCTTGATTGGGGTTGCATTTTTGTAAAATTTAGAATTTAGATGGTAAAATTAGTACTATAATATTGTTTATTATTATTATTTGATTGTTGTTTTGTGTTTAATAAAATAACATTTTCCTTTCTATTTAAATAGAAATAATAAATTCCATACCTTTTTTATAGATGAATAAAGTCTGAAAAAAGAAATAATGATACAATCTGTATGTACATTTTTTTCAATTTTTATAAAATTTATCTACACACTCTTCACACAAAATATCAAGTTCTTGTTGTTGTCCTCATATATATACTTTTTTCTATTATTGTCAGAGTGATAAATGTTAGATTTTCGAATATGTCCTATCTATTGCGAGTTGGTGTCATGGGAATCTCGGTTATAGCTGTCTTATGTTATATTTTATCATTTCTTCTTCATATAATATTTTCAGATACATATTATCATAATAATCTGTGTTTGAAACAATAAAAACAAAAGAAAAATAAAGAAATCTTGTGTTCTCCTTGTTGGTGTTATCAAATAGTAAATAAATAAATTAATTTTATTTAAACCAAGGATGTAGCAATGCTTCGTAGCAAGTTAATCTTTGATTGGGATCACAAACGAGTAATTTTGAAATAAAATCTTTTGCCTCGCTTGAAATGGCATCCCATTGCGCTGATGGGAATGAGAAATCACAATTTAAAATTGAATTTCTTAAATAGGGGGTATCCTCATTGAATAAGAGCCAAAAAGGGTAGGAGTCCAACACTTCGGGTTCTTTGTAATCAGGGTATGACAAAAAGGGTGTGTATCCACACAACAATATATAACATATAACACCAACTGCCCACATATCAACGGCAACGCTTTGCTGTTGATTTCTTAATATTTCAGGTGCTTCATAGCCCAATGTACCAACTTGAATGTTGTTGGTGTTGGTGTTTTGATTATTATTTAAAGAAGGATTTGAATTAAAATACTTTGCAAAACCAAAATCCAGTATCTTAATTTGGGAATCTGAATCCATGGAATCAAATTTAATATTCTCTGGCTTTAAATCTCTATGTGCAATACCTTTACTGTGTAGATAAGCCAAACCACTTAGCATTTCATATATAATTTTCTTTGCATCTTTTTCCAATAAATTCCTCTTTTCCACAATTTCATCAAATAATTCTATTCCAGATACACTAAAGTTTTATAAATATTTGTTAATATAATAAAACTAAAAAAATAAAAATACAATACATACTATTCCATTATCATATATATATTTTCAGATGTTAAAATACAATCATGCATTTTAATAATATTTGGATGGTCTAAATGTTTAATTATACCAATTTCTTTTGATATCACGCTAAAATCTTTTTTAAATATTTTTACAGTTTGAATTACTTTTGCTGCGTATCTTTGTTGAGTTTTTTTATTTGTAATTAAATAGACTTTGGATGTTGCGCCCTCACCAATGAGTCTGTTGATCGAATATTGATCTAGAAATGGATTTCTTTCAATAATGGTTTCCTCTTCATAGAGAAGTTGATTTATAGTTTGTTGTCGGTGATTATTTTCGTCGACTTCATCGTCATCGATCGAATCACTGCTGCTGCTGGTATCGCTGCAGGTGTAATCCAATATCTCATCGCCATGATGATGGTACTGGGTTCCACAACGACTACCCCCACTAGATTGATTGGTTATTTTAAATAATTTAGTAGAGCCTTTAAATACGGAAGAGTCTGAATCCCTTTTAATTAATTTTGTAAAATGTTTGGATGGAGATTTAAGTGGTTTTCTTGGAGAGATGACTATTTTAATATGAGTTGAGTTGGTCATGGTTGTTGTAGTGGTGGTTAAGTTGGTCGTCGTAGTAGAAGTAGGTGTAATAGTTGTTGATGACTTGTTTAAATCCAACACGACCATTTTTTCCGTACTTTGATTTAATTCCAAAGATAGTAATTGATTTGTTAAAACCTCCATTTACTTTGGCTTGCTTTATTTTTAATTCAAAAAAAAAAAAACACAAATAAAAAAAGTGTATTAAATAAATATTAAAACAAAGAATATGATATAAATCTGGAATAAAAGTTGATTGTTGTTAATAATTTTGAGATTTAAGATTTAAACAACATAAAATAAATTCATTTATATACCATACAATTTTTTTCAACCAAAAAAAAAGAAAAAATAATTAAATTTAATTAAAAATCTTTTGGAAATTTTTTTAAATTACCTTTTTGGGATTTATTAATTTTAATCTTTGCTGCAGCTTTGTTACAACAACAACAAACTTGATCCTTTTTGATTCTGTTTGTATAGAATAAAATAATAAAAAAAAAAAACAACACACTTTTGGAAATGAGGGGGGAGGGGGAAATGATGTGTGAATATGATAAAATGGTCTAAAAATATAATACTATAGTACGATGATGCACACTCTAAATTAAACACACAAAATCACACAACACACACACAATATAGTCGAAATGGCAATGCTTGGGGGTCAAATATTGATCAATAAATCTTTTTATTTATTCAAACACCTCACCTTTTGTATTTTTTTTTTCAATTTTTTTTATGAGGTTAAATGTACTAAATTTCTTGCCAAATTCAATGATTTGTGGAGGTAAAAAGGGGGGTGGTGAATTTCTTTTCTCAATCACCCACACAACCCCCCCTCTCTTTTTTTGCAACAACCAACACATATACATATGATATTGTATTGCTCTTCTTTCATATATATATATATTGTGTGATAAGTTGGTGATGAAATTATTAACACTTTTAATTGTAACATTGCTTTTATTTACTATAAAATCAACATCATGTTCAAACTTACATGGAAATGATAACAATGATAATATCAACCCCCACTCACCTAATAGCTATTTCCCTTTTGGTGAGACTGTAAGGTTTGATATTTTGAATAAAGGTATATATCTATTCAACTTCAACAATATGAATGCCCACACATTCACCTCACTTCACCTCACCTCACTTCACTTGATTTCACCCTAAACACCCATTACACACTCCCCCATCATATTCTTTTTCCCTACTATTTTGTTATTTATCTATCTATCTCTTATCTATTATTACTACTACTAAACACAGCACACTTGTGTATGATGTTGTACTTAAAATAATAAGAACAACATTAACAATATTAATAATTGTATGATGATATTGATGATGTTATATTATGATGTTGTCAATGATAGATAAGAGATAGATAATAGATTCGTATATGATGATGGTGGTGATGATGATAACTTGTAATTGAATTGGTTGTTGTTAACACTAGAGTATTCTCTTTCCTTTACTTATTGTTGTAAAACATTATTAGATGATAGTACAAGTGGTGGTAAAGGATTTCAAGGTAAAGTTGGTATAGAGACAGGAACAACAGGTGAGACAACATACACATCCTCTGCCAAAGTTAAAAATCCATCATTATTAAATGAATATCTAGAAATAGATTTCAATAAACCTTTGCTTGATAATAAATTGGATCATCATCATTACAAAAACAAAGAAAACAATAATAATAACAATAATCATGATACCAATAACAATATAAAGGATCAACTATTGGAAACCAACTCTATAGGTAATGGTCCAATTGATTCAATATTCTTGAATAAACCTATTCAAGGTGGTCATGGATATATTCCAAATAAAAATAACAATAATAATAATAATAAAAGAGATGAACTATAACTGTATTACTACTGTAAACAAATGTATATAAATAAATAAATAAATATAAACCAATAAGGGTTTATATTAAACCTTTTTTGTAATAAAACCAACTATACACTATCTCTTTTTACTATCTCTTATTATAGTAGATTAATTTGCAGTTTTATTTGTGTTTATAAACAATCTAATGATTTTCTTGCGAGTCTCTTTACTCTTTTGTTGAATGCTTCTCTATCCTTTCTCCATTCATTCTATATATATAGATAAATAGGTTATTGTTGTTAGTATTATGTTTAATATTATACACATATAATAGTAATAATGATAATAATATATACAGAAGCATCAATATTAGCAGGAGATTCATCATTTGGACTTGACAACATAGAAATTACTGATACAAGAATTGATTCTACAGTATGAACTGGTGACCATCTTTCATTTGATTTTTCATATCCGTAGATATCTTCACCTTCGTGTAAAATAGAAATACAAACAACACCATCTTTATAAACATTTGGATGCCAAATCTCTGTGGTGAACTTCATCTTTGGTGGTTTAACTGGATATTCTGCTGTAAATGAAAGGGTTGCATTAAAAATTCCACCTTCATATGGAGTCTCTGGTGGTCCTACTATCATAATTTGCCATTCAAAAAAATTACCATCATCTGATAAACCTGCTGAAAATCCTTCAACTGGATGTTTATTTAATTCTGTATATATAAAGTATATGTATTAGTACTATTAAACAAATAAAAAAGGATCTTTCTCGATAGATAGATTTGATAGATTAGATTGAAAAGACATTGTACTTGATTAATTGTATTTGATTATGTTCAATAGATTGCGATAATCTCTTATCTCTATCTATAGCATAACAGCCAACACTACTACTATATGATAGAGGATCAAAAACCATCAAATCAAGTACCAATTGAAAATCTGTTGCTATCTTTACTAATACCATCATACACGCTACTAATATAAATATGTACCTGCTAATTGTTTTTTAAGAAGTAATGTTGCAGCTCCACTCATTTTGTGCGTAGTTATAAATGAATAATTATAATAAAAAATGAAAAAAAAAGAATATAAAAAATTTCTTGAAAAAAAGTTGTCTTCTAAAAAAAAAAAATTTTAAAAAAATATTAAAAACTGCAAAAGAAGGGGTGGTGTGTATTTTGTCCAACTTTGTTTTTAAGTTGGTGGATACACTGTATTGGAATTAATGAATATCAGATAGATATCTGTTATTATCATACATAGAAATCAACAAATTCGCACATTGAAATAAAAGAGTTGTTGTAATGAGATTCACACACATACACAGATCTTAACTTTGTGTATTTACACCTCACAAAACTATGCCAAAAGTACACACAACCACATAATAAATAAAGAGATCAAATAATGATGATTGATATTATAATTTGTTTGTTTTTTTGTTTGTTATTTATTCATCATCTTGATTGTTAATTAAATAATCGTCATTTAAAAAGTCTTGACCACCCTCTTCATCATCGTCATCTTCGTCATCATGTTCACTCTTTACTCTACTATTCTTTAAGGTGTCTAAAAATTGATTCTTTGAAACTATATTATACATTATATTACATTATTAGCTATATGAATGGGAGAGAGATGAGATATATAGATATATGTACCATTTTTTGATTTTTCATCAACAGAGGCAGCTAAACCAGTGGATTGATGTTGAGTGACTGCATTGAATAACTTGATGACACCCTTTTTGGCAATCTTTGACAACTCTCTTTCTTCAGGTGTCAATAGAGTTTCAATGGGTTTATAGTCTTTGGAGGTTAATAAATGGTTTTCAAGTTGTTTCTCTTTGTTTGCTTTTTTTAAATCTTTTTGTCTCTTGAATTGTTCGTCAGTGAGTTTGGATGATTTTCTAAGGATTGGTGCTGCTTTGGATTTATTATTGTTTTGACCTAAAATAGATCCCAATTTACTAGAGAAATCGTCAACTTTTACTGATGTTGATGGGGTTGGTTTTGTCTTTTTGATTGGTTGTGGTTGTTCTTGCTCGACATCGCTGTCACTGTCGTCTTCGTGTTCACTATCACTATTATATTCTTTTTTTACAATTTTAGCAACTTTAATACCCTTTTCTTTCTTTATCTTTCTTTCTTTTCTCTTTTTATCACGATATTTCTTTGAATCACCCTTGGATTCAAAACTGACGACTGGAAGTTGTTTTTCCATTGTGTGTGTATATATGTGTGTATGTATGAATGTGTGGTGAATGAGGGATTGGTGTTGTGTTTAATTATATACAAGAGAGATAATCTCAATCCTTTATTATTTTCTAAAAAAAAAGAATCACTCGTTTTTAGAAAAAAAAAAAAAAGCCGAAAGTTTTTTTTTTTTTTTTTTTTTTAATTTTTTTAATTTAATTATTTTTGCAAAAATAAAAATTACTCTCATTATCATTTTCAATCAGATTAAGTTTTAAATCTGGATGGATCCATCCAATAGAGTATCTTGAGTCTGTCAGAGTCATTCATATGATTCAAATACTTGTTGAAAAAAAAAGATTTTTTTTTTTTGATTACTTTTCCACCCCCACCCACTTCAAGTGGATTTTTTTTTTACTATTTTTTTACATTCCACTCAATCCATTATCTGTCGATATATTGCATATACAGATAGTAGTGCGTGGATAGCTCGCAGTGTATATTAGGATAGAATGAAATTGGAACTATCAACCACATCACCAGCATACAATGCTATGGTGTCTGCTGAAAACTCTGTCAAGGGTACTTCAAACACAGTGATTATATATAAGCCACCCACAGATTTATCTCTCTTGCCTGGAGCAATCCTGACCGAAGAGGAAATTAAGCAAAGACAAATTGAAAAACAACAATCTCTATTATACTCGACCAAAGACTCTGTCATTATAGATTCAATATTCAAGCATATAGTCCACAATCAAATAGAGTAAATATATACATACACAGATTGGATTGACATCGATTCATTATTAATAACATCATCATTATAATAGTATATTAAAAGAATTATTCAAGTTTATTGAAAAGGATGAATATCAATCATTGTGTAAATTGATCATTACATTTTCCATTGGTACAAATAATGCACTTAGAGTGATTAGATATTTTATAAATTCAGATGTGAAAGAGGATCCCAATAACTTGAATAGAAACTATTCCATCTCTTCATTGTTGATTTCGTTTTATCTTGAAAAGATTGGACAACAATATATGAAGGACATCATCAGACCAGCCGTGTTGCAGTTGATTCAAGACAAGGCATTAAATTTCCAAAATGATTTAAACAATCCCAGCCAAACCAACAACTTTGGCAACCTTGTCATGTGGTCGAAAAAGTTTGCAGACCTTATCACGAGCCAAGACGCCGTGGACAAGTTGCCCGTCAACATCAAGGTGTTGTCTATGTTTTTCCACGAGATTTGGCCACAAGACGACAACAGCCAGGGCATCTCCAATTTCTTGATCAACAAGTTTTTTGCGCCCGCCTTGATGACACCTGAACTGTACAATATCATTCCACCTCAGGTGCACAAGAGCTCGCGTTCACTCGACAACCTTACCATTTTGGCCAAGGTCTTGTCGTACAGTTTGACAGGCTTCAATTGGGACTACAAAGAGATTGAGCTCTTTGCACCGCTAAAGCAGCAGCTCAAGGCCATATTCAAGGAGAACCAGTACTTTAAGAATGTGCTTTCGGCCAGATTCTCAACCTCGAGCTACCAGTACTCCAACGAGGCACCCATGAGCCAGCTCCACGTGCTCCACTCAATCCTCTGTCAGCACAAGCAGATGATCTGCCAGATGTACTCGTCGATGGAGGCCGGTGCAGAGTTTCAAAAGCTCATGGATAACATACCCGACTACACTTATCGTACCAACTACCAATTCCTCACACCCGCCGAAACCAAGGCCATCAAGTCGTACATGGACGCCAAGAACGAAGAGATTGGCTATGTGGGCTACGTGCAAAAGAATGGAAAGCGCGGATTTGTTAAACGTATCCTCGTGATTGGCACTTTTCGTATCGTAACATTCAAGATGAACGGCAAGCTTGGCCGAGACGGCCACATACTGGATCTCTTGGAGATCAGCTCGCCCAACAACCAGCAGTTTGAATTGCTATTCAAAGCATTCCGTGTGCACGCCACCACCGAGGAGTGCGACCATATCATTACATGCATCCGTCGTATCTATGAATATTCGCTCAACAACTGGCCCTACCAGCTCAAGATGAAGCTCAAGATCAGTCCCCCATCGCGTCTCGAGGCCATCTCGCCACCCGACCACACACCAACAAGCTCCATGGTCAGTGCCTACAAGGCTCTCTGCTCATACTACCAAATCGCCATCAAACAGACCATTGCCTGGTACCTCGAAAACGCATTCTCTAATCCCAACCAAAAGGCATTCAATCTCAAGGTGTTCACCAAACACACAAGAGAGTGTCCCACCAACCAGGAGCTGATCCCATTGATCCACTCTCTCCGTTACGATTGGTTCTTTGAGGAGTTTATCATCAAGAGCTATAAAGTCGAGTCCAAGGAACTCGTGCAAGAGATTGCCTTGATGCTGTCTTCCAACACCACCATACACCGTCTCGTCCTCTCCTCGCTCTCGATGCCCAGAGAGTCCATGACCACGCTCTTTGATGTCATTCAAAACCAAAAGCAACTCACTCTCACTCATTTGGATGTATCCCACAACGCATTTGACGAAAAGGCCCTCGCCTCGTTTATTTCTTACCTTCAGTATGGCAACACATCCTCCTTGGTTGCACTCAACGTCTCGAGCATTGGCATCACAGCCACCTCGATAAAACTCTTTGTTGACGCCCTCAAAAGAGGTTCATTCCCAAATCTTGAGACCCTCAATCTCGCAGGAAACAAACTCGGCGAGGGAGTGTTGGATCTCTCGCGATGGTTATCAAACGAGGGCGCCAAGCTCAGAGTACTCAATCTCTCAGACACCCTCCTCAAGCTCAAAAGCTTTGTAGTGGAAGCCGGCACCAAGTCTGCATTGGAGAGCCTGGATCTCTCGAAAAACGTGTTCAAGACCAAAGAGGAGACCCTGTATCTCGGCACCAACGTGTTGGTGCACTTTGAGCGCCTCCGTTGCGTCAATCTCGACAAGACTATGATTGCCTCAGACACTGTCAAGCAAATGGTTGCCTACCTCTCACAGAAATCCATCACCCTCGACCAGCTCAAGATTGGCGAAAACATGCTCACCAGAATTGCCGTCACCGGCCTCATCTCGTGCGCAGCATTCAACCACATCAAGGTCATCGACCTCACCGAAAACGACCTCACCGACGGCGGTGTCAAGGAGCTTGCCCGTGCCCTCTACGGCAACCAAAACATCACCAAGTTGGTGCTCAACGGCTGCTTTAGAGGCAGCAGCGGGGCACAGCGAAGCAAGGCCATTCTCGCACTCTCCAACTATGTCAACTCAAGCACTGCTATCCAGACACTCTACATGCGCGGCGGCGCCAAAACCAACCAACAGCTCTCTCGTGACATCACCCCCTTCCTCCTCTCTCTGGGCACCACGCATTCGCTCAAAAAGCTCGATATCTCCAACCACCTCATGGGCAATCTCGGTGCCGCAGCACTTGCCAAAGCCATCTACCAAAACAAATCCCTCTCCACCATCATCTACGACCACAACAACGTCGGCACACTCGGCTACGCCAACATTAAAAACTCGCTAAAACAAAACTACACCATCAAGGAAATGCCCATCTCCATCTACGACATCACCGAAGTCTACAAATACAACGGCACAACCGAGCTCGAACAGAAAAAACTCCGTTCCCTTTTATTCAAAATTGAAACCTATTTATCCAGAAACCAAGCCTTATAAATATTTATTATTGTCATATTATTATAACACTAGAGATAAAAGAATGATAGTGATATTAACGGTAATCGAGTGCTACTATCACTTTACCCCTCCAATTCAAATAATAAATTTTACAATTTTTTTACTCTTTGATTGTTTGTTTGCCTCCCCCAATGGTGAGTAACATTTTTTGAAAAAAGTAAAATAAAACAAAAAACATGTGATGCAAAATGCAAGAGGGGGTGCATAAAATAAATAATCAAATGTTTGCACACCACACATCACACACACAACAACAACAAACAAAAAGAAGGTGTTTTTTTAATTAATTTTGGTGTGTTTATTTTACAAATTTTTTTTCTTCTTCTCTTTTCTACTTTTGTGTATCTCATTTAATTTATTCATTTTTTGTATTTGTATTTGTTTATCTCCTTCTCTCTTTCTCTTCATACACACACAACTCTTTAGAATTTATATATTTGTATTTTTATAAATATTTTTTGCCACAATGATGATGGACGTTGATAATGCTAAAAAAAATTCACCAGAAAATGAGGAAAAGAAAATGGTTGTTGATCAAATAGTTGATGAGGATGATAAAAAAGATGATCAACAACAAAAAGAAACATCAGGTGCTGACAAACCATCCAATCAAGAAGAAGTTCAACAACAACAGCAAAATAAGGAAATTGTAAAAGAAAATAAAGAAGAAAATGAAAAAGAAAATCAAGGAAATAATAATAATGATAAAAAGGCCAATGAAGAATCATTGGATGTAGATGTTTGTACAATTGATTCTAAAAATGATCAAAAAATGGAAGAAAAAGATAGAGATGAAACTATTGATCTGGTTAAAAGTGTTATTATAAATTTGTCAAATAGTAATAGCAGTGAAAATACTTCCTCTTCCTCATCTTCTAAACCACCTATTAAATTTGTTAATAGTTCAGCAAAACCACCAATGGAGCAACCAAGATCAGAATCCCCAATTGAAAATTTTGTTGTCATTAAAAACTCTTTGAAATCATCTTCATCATCTTTAAACAACAGCAATACCAACAATATTGTAAATGACTCACAACCACCATTCTCACAACAACAAAATAGAAATGATGAGGATGCGTTAGAAATTGACCATGAAGATTCTGATCCAATGATTACTGATAAATCCTCTAGTTCAAACTCTATGGTATTTAGTAAACTTAGTAGCAGCAGTGGTAGCTCCAACTTTACAAATATTGAGAGTGAACAACTCTATCTTGCCAGCAAATTACAAAATATTCAACAAAACAATCAACAACAGCAACAATTACTTTCCAAAAGTCAACCACAACTACAAACTTTAAATAATAAAAACTCAAGTCCATCTCAACAAGCTCCTCAACAACAACCTCAAACCCCTCTCCAACAACAAACTTCAACAACCACCACCACTACAACCACCTCCAATAGAGGGAGAAAAAGAAACCCCACTGTTGAGGAAAAAAGAATCCAACAGCAACAGCTTCAACAACAACAAATGTTTTTGGGCAACAAAGGTGCTCCTGGTAGCAGTAATTTACAATACAATATAAATTCATCTCTTTTCCCAAACAATTTAAATCAATCAAATTCAAATCATATGTTTCCAAATAATATCACTTCCTCTTCAAACTTTAATATGATCAATGATACAAATGATATTGATAACAAAAGAAAAAGATCTCCTGTTGATTTCCAAAATGATGAAAATCTTTCAAATCATACTTCAAATCAAAGTATATCATTTGGAATTAGAAGTTTAGGTAATTAGAACATAGTCTATTTCTTGATTAAAACAGACATTAATATTAATATATTATTTTTATTTAAAAATAGTTAATAGAATAGAAAGAATGGAAAGAGAAAGAGAAATATTAATTAATGAAAATAAAAAATTACGTAAAGAAGTTTCTGAGCTTGAGACTTTAGGAGCCAAAGCAACTAGTACTTTGACTCAATTGATGGAAGATACCTCAAGATTAAAGAATAGCAAGGAATTATTAACAAATAGAAATGCCTTACTTCAACAAACCAATGATATTATACAAACCCAACTTAAAACGTTATTATCTTGCTGCTCACCAACCCATTAATCAACTAATTAATAAAAGAAAAAATTTAAATAGAAAAGGATAGTTAAACATTGAAGTATACATTGTTAAATTTAAGATGATAAATCTAATTTATCTGGATTTCCTGTCGTAAAAATTTGGAACAAAAATAATGTCTAAGAACTATAAATATTTTTACATATCAAGAAAGAATATAATTATTTTGTTTATCTGCTTTTGAAACTAACTATTTTATTTTATTCATTATTACATCTTTGTAATATAAAATCAATTATTATTATTACCTTAAAATATTTCTTTAATATTTACTAAAAATCTTTTCAAATATTGATTAGAGTTTGCACCAATGGATTGAGGAATCTTTGCAATACTAGTGATTTTCTTTTTGTTATCTTTAACTTTTTGAGAAGAAGAGACAAAATCAACAATACCAATAAAATAGATTTCATGGTGATTATCAGAAGATTCCGCACCTTGTGATAAATGACCGCCTTGATATCTCATTCCAAAGTTATTGTTTCCAGTGTTATTGTTATTACTGTTATTATAATTATTATTAAAAGAAGCACCATGACTAATGGGTGATGATGGTCTACTGTTTGGAATATTTGGATTCGAGTGAATTAGTTTTGGAGATTGATTGGGTGAGGAGGAACTAACAGATGAAGCATCCTCACGAATATCTTCAAGAGACCATGATCTGGGAAGAGTTGAAAATGATTTCTTTAATGATTTTGATATTTTAAGATTATTTGATTTTGTTACGTTTTCTACATCTTCAATAAAGTATAAAAGTCTGGGAATTAATTTAATTGGCTCTGAATGATATCTTGGTGAACCAACGTCTGATCCATTTGGTGATGTACTAGTTGAAATTGAAAGATTAAAATCTACACTATTTAATAAATTACTTTCATTTGCCAATGTTTCTTTTTTGACTTGTCCACAATTTACAATAAGGCTATAATCTGCAATTTCTTGACTACATAAAAACTATTATACTGTATTAGTATATTACTCCTACTATATTTATAAATATCTATTATCCATCTATCTATACATACTGTAGTATCTTTTTCAATTTGTCTAAATATATTTGCTTTAATATTTTTTTCAATATTAATTGATTTAATTTTCTTTTGTTGTTGTTGTTGTTGTTGTTGCTGTTGTTTTTGATTCGAGTGACTATTATTAACATTATGAGTACTGTTATTTCTATTAACAGTTTTAATTGGTTCTTTAGCTAGTCCATTCTATAGAGGAAATTAATATTTATAATAATCATAATAGCAATAATAACCAATAATACATACATAAAGAAAGGATTCATTACTATTATTACAATGACATTGTACATTAACTAAAATTACAACATAACTATGACTTGATTTATTACCAACTCTAAATAATCCTAAATACTTTTCTAAATATGAATTTGGATTATAAATTATATACTAATAGATGATGAGATATTAATATATATATTGATAAGATGTAGTATAGGGATAATAATAATAATACAAACATTATAATAGTGTGGTAATAATTTTCTAAATTTAACAGAATCTGATTTTGAAATTGTTTTCATAATATATTTTTTATCAGTAGAATAGATAGTAAAATTATCGGAAGAGATTGATTTTTTCTTTTCATCATTTGTTAAAAAAGATGACCAAGATTTCTATATATTGTTATTATATTAATAATCTATAATCTATATAATTGTGTACAATGTAATAATAGTAAAAACATACAAGGAATTCTGTTTGATCTATATTTAATCTGTTTCTTAAAATATTAAAAACATTTGGAGAAAAATCTTTGATAACTGATCTTTTTTCAGAACTATGAAATGGAGAGTTAATATCTCTATAGAAATAGATTTATAAAGCTATACTAGATATACATACATTGAAACTTTATATTTTTTTACATGTTCAAATTGACTTTGAGTTAAAATACTAACGGGTTCAGAACCAATTCTAAGAGAGGTACGCAAGGCGATCAATGAAATATAAATCAACTCTTGTGATGGATCAACTTGAAGAACTGGTCTTTTTGGTATTGGATTATTAATTGGTTTTAAGAGATCTGCACTAGGACTTCTTTTTCTAACAAGACAAAACTTTATATTATCGTCGTAGCCAAACTCTTCATCGTCGGAATCTATAATTTGTTTATTGTTTTTCTTGTTATTCTCTTGAATACTTGATGGTGGAACAACAATAGATGGTACAGATGCATTGCTATTATTACATGTATTGGTTGTTGGTGTAGTTGATGAGGTTGTTGTTGTCGTTGTAGTAGTGGTTGTGGATGCGTTGTTGGCTGTTGATGCTGCCGATAGTGGTGGTGTAGGTGGTGGTGTGCCGTGATAGGATGATAGTATGGGTGAGGGTGTGGAAGAGGATGATGAATCGCCGTTTGGTGAATGAGTACTCATCATATTTGATGCAGTCTCTGATAATCGTACAGGGGGAGGAGTGAGTTGGTGTTCATTGATTTGTTTAGAGTTTCTACTATACTCTTCTTCTTCTTCTTCCTCTTCGTCGTCGTCTACATCGTTTGAAGTGTTATCGTCAGTCCCTTTATTTCTTTGGTTGAATCCTTTGACTAGGTTCTTTGATCTAAATCTCGAGATACTGTCATTCTTTCTGAGCCTCATCTGTTTAAATTTATCATCTGGCTTCTCTTCGTCGCTATCAAAGCTAGTTGTGCTACTAAATGTTTCTTCCTCGCTATCGATGTGCATTGTATCTCTGAGATGCTGATGATGAAGACTGTTTGGTATGTTTTTAAAGGTAGGTGATGGTGAACTCGATAATTTTGATGGTGATATATTTGCTGTCGTGGTAGTAGTGGTAGTAGTAGTCTTATTACTCATTTTAATGATAATGATTCTTGTATTACTATTCCTATTACTCTATACTCTATACTACTATAAACTATTTCTATTTTTATCTTTGATTTCTTTGTGTGCGTGCTTTATGTTTATTGTTTGTTTGTTGTTGTTTGGTGATATTTAAAAAAACAGGGATGCAGGGGGTGGTATGTATCACCGACAACGACTAATAGAAGATTGCTGCACTAGTGATAGAATTTCTTTTGTTAATAAAAAAAAAAAAAAGAAAAACACAAGAGGGTGAGTGAGGTGAGAGAAGAAGATAGACTGCACAACACACAATCAATCTTTTTCTTTTATTTCACACAACTAAACAACAATAGCGATATGTATGTGTATGTGCACACTACTTCAACGACAACTGCTACAACTACTGATTGGTTTTTTTATTTGTGTGTGTAAGTGAGTATGGTAGTTTATATAGTAATGAATAGGTGATGTGGGTTTGGTGGAATTGGTGTGTGTGGTGTGTGTGTATATGTATATGTATATATCTGTGCTTATAAGTACAAATGAACAATTTCCAACCTCAAAATATTTGATTCACTGGTTTTTGTGAGTGTGGGTGGTGGGGGTAAAAAAAAAAAAAAAAATTGTGTGTTTGAAAAAAATACAAAAAAAAAAAAAAAAACCGTAATAAATCTCATGATTCGATGAGAAGGGGGGGTGAGACAATTTTTAAAAACAACCCCCACCACACTCTCAACATTGTTATACCCCCATTGATCAAATTACAGAACTTATTTTCACATCAACATTATGATATATGTGAATAATCCTATTTTGGGATTTCATACATATTATTCTTTTTTATTGAATATTACCCCATTGGTTTGAAGAGTTTAATCAAGAAAAATATAAATGGTAATGAGAGGCCAATTTACTTTTCGTAACTTTATTTGATCAATAGTGTGTGTGTATTTTTATCGCACCACACCCCTATTCTATCCACATTCACCCACCCCATATTCACACACACACCTGATTGAGTACATATACAATACAAATTGTAGTATACTTCCATATTTATTATTGTCATTTGAGTTTCTGGTAATAATAAAAGGTTAGAATGACACCAACGTTTATAAATAAAATTGACAACCACACCAAGATATAAAAGGAGTTTGGATCGCCCATCACGATCGTTACAATAAACACAGACAGCGACGCCAACGACGTCAGGGATGACTCCACGCCGCTCACAATACCCCTGATCTTGTCGTCGACACCCCGCTGCACCAGCGAGCAGGAGCACACCTCGAAGCCGTATAGACCCAGTCGCGAGAGCACAATGAATGTCATAAACAGATACCGAGACGAGCGGAATTGGTCAATGCTGCCAAACACCAGTCCGGCGAGGAAGAGCATCAGGCCCTCTTCGCCGATATAGTACAAGCACGTCCTCTCCAACACATTGTCGTTCCATTCCAGCAGATACCGGAACGAGAATGTCGACACAAGCCCCGCGATGGCGCCGATGCCCCGAAACACGCTCAATTGGGTAAAGCTGAATTGATGCAGCGACAAGTACGCCGTCAACACCGGGTCGTGGGGACTGAGCAGTGTTAGCCATAACAGGCAATACGCAATCACGATCCAAAACACCTTTTGCTGGCAAAACAGTGACCAACCTTGCACCAAGTTTGTCAACGGATTCCATTCACCAAGGAATTGAAATCCGCCGGTACTTGATTCTTTTTTGTCGTCGTGGTCCAGTTGGTCGCTGGCAATGTCACTATCGATATCAAATTTCTCTTTCAACGATATTTGATACACCAGATACAAGAGGAAATACTGTGGGACAAATGAGAGAAAATTAAATCCACCAACAATTAAAAACGATGAGCCCGAAGGATTTGATATCAGGCCTGCTATAAAGGGTGATAAAACTTCGGTTGCCAAATCTATTTGTCTCATCTGTGTATTTACTTTATGCAATAGTAAATCTCTTTTAATAATACAAGGCACCCATTTCTATAATTAATTATTACTATTAATAACTTTAACAAACACATACTCTATTTATATCTATATCTATATATACTCTCTCAACTGAAATATCCATAATTTGACCAGACAATGAATGTATAGATGATAATAGCAATAATAAAATAAAATGAATCGATGTGGTGTTTGAATAGAAAATATCCTTTTCCATTTGTATAGATTCTAAATTCACAAATATATGACTTAATATAATACATGATAAGCCGATTGATAATGCTTGTCCAAATATACCTATTTTAATAACTATTTTTGAAACATTATTAGTTTCTACTATGTTATATTATTTACAAACCTCGATACATACCAAATAGTTTTTTATTTTTATCTACTAAATTACCAATCGTTGGTCCTAGTATAATCCTAACTATTGTAATTGATAACCCCTGTTTTGTTACTACTATTAGTATTCATTGATTCTTTTCTTGAATCTATCCACTATCATGTATGCATACATATAACGAAGTTGGTATTAATGAATTTGGTGATATATAAATTAAAATCAAAGGTACAATAAACTCCCACATTTTATCGCCCATACGAGTTATAAAATGAGACAATAGTATGTAGTATGATAATGTTGTCTCTATTTCTTTGTTTAGCATTGTCTTGCTGTCTCTGTTATTACTATTGCTATTGTCATCACTATATACATCCAAGAGTATTTCAGTACCACTACTCTTTATATCCTTATCATTTTCTTGAAATACATATGATTCCATTACATTCTATATACATGTATTATTATTAATAATAAAACTGAATCAACATTATAATATTCTCGAAAGTGGGAAGATAAAAAAAATGAAAAACATAAAAATCTATTTCCCAGTGTCGGGCGGAATTCCCAAAGAGATCTCGATCTCGAATAGGTTTAATTAATTCTAAAATACACAAACAATAATAATAAATACTATAAATGATTATCTCTATTAAATTACCATTAACTTTTATTCAAAACTAAAATTTACAATAATGGTGGGAGTGAATCGTCTTGATCTTGTTGTTTATTTTGTGTTGGTGATTGTTGATGTTGTTGTTGTTTGCTATCGATGGCCTGGATAATAGTTTGAGGTGTATTTGCGATACCTTCTAATGGTTTAGCAATAAAATCTGTGACGCCTGAAATTGGTTTGACCACCACACCCATTAAACCTTTACCAACACCCTTGAAAAATCCTTTAGCTCCACCTTCATCTCTCACACCTTTGATTGGTTCGAGCTGTTGGTGTTGTTTATTAATGTTAATATTACTATGATATAGACTTTACTAAATTATACTACTTACAACTACACCTGTAACACCATCTAAAATACCTTTACTAAGACTAATGGTACCTTGATAAAGACCTTCTAATAAATGAGCAGCCTCTTTTTCTTTTACAGGCTCAACTAAATCTTCTTTTTTAGTGAATATAGTATTTGGAGTGTTTCTTAGACCTTCTGCTGTTTTTGTTAAAAATCCTGAAGCACCTTTCATTGGATTTAAAGCTACTCCTGAAACACCTTTTGCAAGTCCTTTAAAGAATCCTTTGGCTCCTTCCTCTTTGACACCTTGTACTGGCTCAGCCTATGAATAGTCAATCATTAATATCAACACTACTATTGCTATTTTATACTACTACTTACAACAACACCAGTAATTCCAGTTGCAATACCAGTACCTAAAAATATAACACCTTCGACTAAACCTTGAACTATATGTGATGCCTCTTTTTCTTGTTCATAACAAGGGGAATCATCTTCTTCTCCTTCCTCTAGAGCACAAGAATTGGATTGAAACTTTTCATATGTATTTTTAAATATAATCTCATTGGTAGCTCTGTCTTCGACATCCTCTGCTGACGATGCCACACTAGAAGATGACGATATATTGTTTTTATTTTTATTGTTGTTGTTGTTGTTGTTGCTGCTATTACTATTGTTTTTACTACTATCTACTTTATCTACTTTATCTGATTTCTCTACTTTATCTAATTTACTATTATCATTATTTAAATTGAATTTAATTTGATCATCTTCTTCTTTTTCTTTATTGCTTAGATGGTGATGATGGTGATTAGTTGTCACTGGAAACAAATCATCTTCATCGTCACCTATGATATGATCCTCTTCTAATATCTCTTTATTGACAGGCACTCTGATGTGCATGGCGTCATCTGAAGTTCTGTGACGTATAGTATCGCATATTCTACAGAAATATGCATCACACGAACAACAATAAACACGAACTAATTTATAATGTTCTTCACATCTAAGCTTGGATACATCTCTTTGTTGCATTGTGTATTATATATGAATATGTATATGTAGTATATAGGACTATATGTATGTAACTATAGTTATAAATAGATAATATATAGTGGGCTGGCCCAGAGAAAAGTTGAAAAAAAAAAAACGACTAAACTTTGCACTTTTTTTATATTTAATTTTTTTTTTTTTTTTTGGAATCTCAAGCCCACAAGTGCAATCAAAAAATGCGAATCTCGTGAGGTGTGAATTTCCATATATACTACGTAAACTTTATTTGTGATATTATAGAATGGAAAATTGTTCAAATTGTACAGATAATTTATCGATTGTGGTATTTAAATTTGCGTTATCAATTATAAAATCTTCATTCAAGCAGGATTTTAAAAAGTTTAAAATAACTGGATGATTTTGTTGTGATTTGGTCCAATTTTTAAGTTTTTCTTTAAAGATGATAATACTTTTAGGTATATCTTTTTCTAGAGTGATTTGGAAATCATTGGATTCTGATGAAAATCTATGGTATAGTGATTGGGTAAGCAAGTGTTTGACAATTGAATTACATCTCCATAGTAGCAATAGTTTTGATTCATCCTTTAATGAAATTTTTAATTCAATGGAATCATTTAATGGTGATAAAGAATATATAGATCCCTCTTTACTAACACCACTACCATTGCCATTATTAAATACTTGGTCGGTCAATTCTTTAAATCTAAAAAGTTTAAAATGTTAATAATTGTATGTGTAAACAAATTAATAGACAATAAAATATATTAGTTACCTTGAATTTAAAATAATATTTAAAATATTTAAAGTATTATTTAAATATTGAATTGAATATTCATGGATGGTTTCATTATTATTTGTTGATAAAATTGAATTATTGTAATGTATACTTAATCTATTGAAATTTTCAATTGATTCAAATATTTGTTTAATTGATAGATGGTCTTGAAACTTAAATGATGAACAAGAATTATTTGCAAGTAGTGTTGATGGTGTTGATGCTTTTGGTGAAAAACAAAGATAATCTAATAAGTGAATGGTTTGTTGATGAATTAACAAGTTTACCATACCATTACCAATTTCATTTGTACCAATGATTTGATAAGACGATAAAACTGAGATATTAAATTTACAATATGAATAATATTCAATTGGAATATCAAATACTCTAAAAATAATAAATAATAAATATCAATACCTATTGATGAATAAAATATTAAATATTATACTTACAAATTTGAATTTGATAATAATTTTTGAATTGGAAAAGTATAGGTATTTAAAACATTGAATGGGAAATCACACATTGTAAATCTAATCAATATACTCCAATAGCCCAATTTAGGATCCGATAATATATTTTCCTTACTATAATTTAATATGGTAAATCTTAAAAACAATGAAGGTAATTGATTTTGTTGTTGATTACCAATGTTTGGTACTGGTGATAATAATGGTACAATTTTACAAGTGAATCCATGTCCTTGATAAGATGATTCTTTAGAAAATGGTTTCTTTCTAAATAATGTAATCTTTTGATTGATATCTATTAATTTTAAATTTATTTCCTAAATACATATACATTAAATGATTAGAATTTAATTCTTATATATATTAATATTGTATTACTGAATTGACCTTTACCTTTGATTGATTATTAATTAAATTATGAGTATTTTGAATATTTTTTAATAAATTTGTATAATAACTCCATTCCTTTTTCTCTTGAACATCGACTACAACTTGTTGTTGTTCATTATTCTTGATATCAGTGTCCAAAATAGGTTGATGTTTGGAATCAAATCTATACAGACTTAATGTATTGTCATATCTATAGATTGATAGAATACTAAAGAAATCCTTTTCATTAAATTTAAAATAAACTATATCTCTTGGAAAAGAGTACACCGACGTTACATAATTTACTGTTTCTAAATATTAAAATACTATTAGTATTGGAACTAAATATAAATAATATAAATATAATACTTGCTTGAATCTAATATTAAATTTAAATCAATTAAATATAATGATCCTCTTGAAAGATAGAATAGTAAATCAATGGATGGGACAATGTCCAACATGGATATATCAGAATGAGACAGCTGTAATTGAATGGGTGGTGAGGCGCTAACTGATAAATTATATATTACCAACGATGATTGTGAAATTGAAAATAGATAACAACATTGATTGTAATTGATGATTTTGTATACATTTTTAGAAAACGATATCAATGTTGATGTTGTTGATAATTGATAAAATATTGTAAACTCTCTACCAATATCATTACATTTATGAACAATAGTTTTAATACTATTATTACTACTATTACTACCAATACTACTAATACTACTTAGAATATTATTACTATTACTGTCAAGTTGATCTAAATTGATTTCATTACCACCGTTCAATATTTTTGTATTTGTAATAATAGGCTTTGATATTATAGATTCAATAGTACTTGCAACACTGTCATTCTTGTTGTTATTGATGTTTACACAAATTACCTTTTTCTTAAAGATAACATTAAATTTTGATTCAATCTTTCCCCTTGCTTCCTTGAATACACTATTATCATTTGAATCTAATAGAAACAATAAAGTATTGTTACCATTATTACTATCGGATTTATCGACTACTATTGTATCATTATTGCAGTATATATATCTAACACATTCTATAGTATCGATATAGTAATTGAGACAACATGGGTATTTGATGATATCTAAAACAATTGTAGAGTTTATATCACCACCACATGCACCAATTATATTTTGAGTAGTGTTTTTATTCTTATCACTAGATGATGCGGTTGTTAAATCATTTTGTTTTCTTTTTTCACCTACAACAACCGTATTGGTACTGTTACTGGTGGTGGTAGTTGTTGTTGTTGTTTTACTACTATGATCATTATGATTACTTGTATTTAAATTCTCTAAAAGATTAGATAAATTGATACTCCAAAGTGAATAATTTGACAATAATAAAACAACATAGAGATTGCCATTATCCCTAAACACTGTAATATCCTTTACTTGTTTGACCGTTTGTATAGTCTATAGGAGTAGAAATAGTGTGAGTGTTAGTAATAGTTGTATTCAATCTTCAAGTGTGGATAAAAGATTTGTGTTGTGTATGTGATAGAGCAGAGTTATAAAATAGTATTGTTTAAATTGTAAAATAATCAATTCTGATTTAATAAGAGATCACTTAATAAATCTGAAATGATTATTGATTTTGATTTAATTTTGAGTGTGTGGGTGTAAAGATTTAAGTAGGGGTGCGGGGGTGAATGTGCGTGGGTGAGTAGGGTGTGCGTGTATGTAAGGGATAGATATGAAAAAGATATGATGGAATTACAAGAAAAGGGAAAAGGATACTTACTTTTACACATTTAAAGATATGATTCCTATCAACCAGATATAGTTTTATAATTGTGGGGCAGGGAATAGATAGAATCAATTGATAATCTGTAGTTGTACCATATTCAAATACTCCTGAATCATTAGAGGTGGAACATGTGGACTGTTGTTGTTGCTGTTCTTGTTGTCTCTTGTCACTATCACCAGTGTTAAAACCAAAAGACTCTATAAACAAATTCCAATTTGATGATGGAGAAAACAAAGACGAAGTTGTGGTAAACAAAGGGACTTTGATATTTGATGTTCTGTATTTGATAAATGATGTTGTTGAAGTTGATTTAGTCTGCTGTTTATGGTGAAGTTCATCACCATTATCATTTTTTACAACGACTGAGCTACCCATTTTGATATAGCTATACTTGATTGAGGTTAAAGTGTAAAAGTGTTTGTGTGTGTGTGTGTGTGTGACTTTACTCACAATACATGATATCTAACCATACACACAGTACTTGCTCAATCAATAACTCACGCACAGCACACCCCCACCCCTATCAATCTCTAGCTCTAGAAGTGTATAAATGTGTGTGAATGAAGTATGAATGTGGTAATTTAATTATATTAATAGAGTAATAAAGATCACCACCCCTTCTCTCACCCAATCAAAACAATCAATATATAGTGTACTGAATAAAGATAGTATCGAGACCAAATTTAGAAAGACTCTAAACCCACCTATCAAAATTAATGATTTTTTTTTTTTTTTCATTTTTCTGCGAATTAAAATACATATTCAACACATGAATTTGAAAACATAAAAACCAACACTCCCAAAACTCCTATTGGGTTGATAAAAAATTATATCTTGGTGTTCTTGAAATGGTGTTGAAAAAAGAAATACATGTAACATTTTTATTGATTGGTGGGAAGGGTGTGTCATGGATAATTGACAAACTATCCACGCAAAAATTCATAATAATTTTTATAAAAAATACACTAGTAAGCACACCCTCTGAACACACACTTTGCACCCAGGTATAATAAAATAGTGTTATTTTTTTTTTTTTGTGGGGGTGAGTTGAGATAGTAGAATATCTAAATTAAATAGCGTATCGCTAAATAATTATTATTATGTATATCTTCTCTATATTAAAGGATTCAATCTTTTGAAATAGATTTATGAATTTTGATTTGTTTTTCTTTTTCCAAACAAAAATTTATAAAATTTTTATTTTTCATATAGTTTGCGTTTGACTTGTGCATGAGGGGGTGCGAGACCGTTTTGCCGTCTTTTTTGACCGTTCATTTTTAAAAAACTTGATATCAAAAAAAAGTTTTTTTTTTTTATTTTATTTTTTTTATATTTTATTTTTCGATTCTTCATCATCATTTTTTTCGCTCCCTTTCATTCTGTGCTTTGCGTTCTTAACCACACACAGTAATACTTTAAACACACTCCCACACTCACACTCACACACACGCCTTTTAAAAGAGACCGGACGTTTTATCGGCTTGTATTGACGACTAAGACAACACTTATTATTATTTAATTTCTTTTTTAATCAAGTTTGTTTGCGCGACTGATTTTAATGTTATTTTAATTAAAAATTCAATAACATCATCATTCACTCTACACTTGACATTTAGAATTGATCAATAGCTGCTGTTTAGCAATATCACATCAACACACACAATCCACATTTAGCTTATCGTTTTCTAAATACAATATAGCAACAACAACAAAACAAATATAGCATTTGCTTATACAAGACAATATCCCTTTTCCTGCCTCTTTTCCCTACTTTTTAGTTAATTGGTATCCACATTAACCCCACCCGCACTACCGGTACACACATACACACACATTACATCATCATCACCTGATCAGTACACTACACTACTCTACACTCTCTACTCTAAGCAGCACAACGCACCAAAATAGAAAAATGTTTTCAAATCAAATGAGTCAAGTCTCCAACATGATTGGCAAGGTTTGTCCTATTTTACACAGATCAATAAATACTTCTTCCTCATCGGTTGCCTCGTCGGTTGCCTCCTCAGCCCTCAAAGCCAATCAACAACCACAACAACATCCCTCCACCCTCACTCCAGATAATGCCAAAGACTTTTTCCAAAAATGTCCATTCGCAAATGTAGTCGAAGAGGGTATGAAAAAAGATGTAAGTTGAATATTTATTAAGATACATAGATAGTGTAGATTTTAATATAGTAGTATATTATAAATAATGTAGCAAGAAAAAGGTTTAGAAGTTTTATCAGAGTTGATGAATCCTTCAAACAAGAATATGATTGAACAACAACAAGAATCTTTATCAGAGATTATGGAAAGAAATCAACAACAACAAATTCAACAACAACAACAACAACAACAACAAACAAACTTTAAAGCATCATACCAAAAGAGTTTTGAAAAGGTTATTACAAACCTCAAGGAGGAAGGTAGATATAGAGTATTCACTACCATTCAAAGACAAGTTGGTGCTTTTCCTTATGCAAAGAGATACGAAACCACTGAACAATTAAACTCTTCAGCATCATTATTATCAAACACTATCAATCAAAAAGCAGAGATTGTTGAAAGATTTGAAATTGAGATTGACGAAGATGAACAAATTACTGCTGCCAATCCACAACAAGTTGAGGAAGTTGCTGTTTGGTGCAGTAACGATTACTTGGGTATGGGTCAAAATGCAGTTGTTTTAAATGAAATGACTAGCGCCATTCAAAAGATGGGTGCTGGCTCTGGTGGCACAAGAAACATTAGTGGTACTACATCTGAACACGTCAAGTTGGAAAGAGAGTTGGCTGACCTCCACAACAAAGACAATGCACTTGTCTTTGGCTCTTGTTACATTGCAAATGTCTCTGCCGTGACCTCAATTGCTGCCGCTATGCCCGACTGCATTGTGTTTAGCGATGCAAAGAACCACGCCTCTCTAATTGAAGGCATTCGTAATAGTAAACTCGACAAAAAGGTATTCAAACACAACGACATTCAACATCTCGAAGAGCTCCTCTCCAAGGCCGATCCAGCCAGACCCAAGCTCATCATTTTCGAGTCTGTCTATAGCATGGACGGTACCATCGCCCCCATTGCTGAGATCTGTGATCTTGCCGACAAATACAACGCCATCACCTTTATCGATGAAGTGCACGCCGTCGGTCTCTATGGCGACAGAGGTGCCGGTGTGTGCGAGCGTGAAAACCTTATGGACAGAGTCGACATTGTCTCTGGCACACTCGGTAAAGCATTTGGTGTCTTTGGAGGCTACATTGCCGCTAACAACCAAATCGTCGACACTATCAGATGTCTCAGTCCTGGTTTCATCTTTACCACCTCCATCCCACCCTCTATTGCCGCCGGCGCCAGAGCCAGTGTCAGCTACTTGAAGCAAAGCAAAAAGGAACGTCAACAACACCAAGAAAGAACACACAAACTCAAACAAATGCTCAAAGATGCCCACTTACCAGTGTTGGAAACACCATCCCACATTGTACCCTTGATGGTTGGCGACAGCGTTTTGTGCAAGAAAATGAGTGACTATTTGTTGGCCAATCACAACATCTATGTGCAACCAATCAACTATCCAACCGTTCCAAAAGGTACCGAAAGATTCAGACTCACTCCATCACCAGTACACAACGACGACTCTATGAAAAGATTAGTCGATGGCATGATTGATTGTTGGAAGCAATTTGGTTTGAAAAAAACTAATCAACTCTAAGGCTTCCTTAATCATAATAATAATAATATATATACTTTTGGATTTACTTTTAATCTCCTTGTCGACAACAATAGCAACTATAACTATTACTTTTATCAAATCACTTTTATAAAATATATTTTATCAAAATCAAAAAATAAAAAAAAACAAAATACCAAGTATTATTTTTATATAGTTGTAAAAAAAAAAACACCTTGTAAATATTTTGGAACCATTAATACGTAATTATTTATGAAAATATGAATATAACAGATAAAAAGGAAAAATAAACAATTTTTCCACAAACATTGTTGATAGCTATAATAATGACAGGGAAGATGAATGGATGATGTTGAGAAGGCAAAACTTGGCCATTCCATTGATGATTGAAAAGAAGCATTTGAGTGGTCGAAATATCTTGGATCGATGAAGTGTCATATTTAAAGAAGTAAGAAATGTTGAATGAAAGAGATTATTGAAGATTTCATTACATCATTTGGTTTTCTGGATGGGTTGGTGATTATGGCAATTAAAGTGGAAGAATTATTGACTGTGGATCGATAAAGTTGTTGGTTTGGGCTTGTAAGAAAGATTTTATACATTTGTATGCAAATCCAATTTGGTATTTGTCGTATTTAACCTCTGAGGCCTTATAGAAGCATGGGGCTTTTTTGTCAACTTTTCGTGGAAGAGGTAGATGGAGTGATGATATCATTTCTAAACTATTTAGAGAATGCAAGTCCCCACTATATCTTGCAATATAATTATGTTTACATTGTACTTTTGATGATCAAGTATTTTACCCTGAAATTATATTAACCCAACTGCAAATAAGGGATTAACTCTTTTATAATTGAGAAACAAAATTTAAAATTTAAATAAATTTTGGTAAAAATTAATCTTTTCTATTTTTGAAGTATTTCTATTTTTTTATACACACAATAGAAATACATTATTTGTGATTTTCGTCTGGATGATTTGGGGAATCCTCAAAAGTTTTCAACGGTTCCCAAAATAGAGTAATGTTTTTTTTTTTTTTTCGAAAGACAAAAAATTTTGCAAAAGTATTAATATTAGAATATATACATAAATATTTAAATTTTGAATAATTTATTACAGAAAAAAAATGATTATATTAGATGTGATTTAGTTTTGGAATGATTTTATAATATTTATGAAAAAAAGAAAAAATATTAATAAAATTGGGTTTTAATTTCTTGTTAATAAGTTTTTTTAATCGATGAGATGATTAAATTTAAGAAAGGGTGTTGGGTTGAGAGGGATAGAGTTGTAGGTAGTTGTTGTGGTATACCCTTTTGATTTCTTGCTGTTTTTTTTAATGATGATGGACCATAATCACAAGTAAGGGAAAAAAAAACCTAAAGGGCGATATTACAATGTATCTCTATCAAACAATCTAGTTGTAATAATAATATGAATTTGTATTACTCAACATGACTGATAATACAATGATAGCTACGATGACACCAATTAAAAAGAGACAAACAGAAAGAATACCTAAACCTCTAGCGAGTGGTTCTCTTGAACGGAAATACATGCAACCAGCCAACCATACACAACTGAGGAAGAAACCACAGACAAAGATGATCAAGGCACCGGTGGTGTCTCTACCAGAGGTGGTTGAACCAGAGTGTCTTTCGACAATGACTGGAGCAGGTTGGTAGTTGTTTACATAACCTGGTTGAACATATTGACCTTGATAGACTGGATAGTAGTTACCATTTTGTGGTTGTTGTTGTTGTGATGGTAATGGGGCAAAGTTGGCTGATCCGTTGTATGGGGCAGCACCGTATTGGTATCCAACTGGGGCAGCGTATTGGGCTTCACTGTATGGGATTGGTTGTTGGGCAACTTGTTGTGGTTGTTGAGCAACTTGTTGTGGTTGTTGTGGTGCCAACAATGGTTGTTGTTGTTGTTGTGATTGAGCTTGTTGTTGACTGTCAAATGCCATTTTTACTAGTAAAATATATATGTAATACTAAAAATAATAAATACAAAAAAATAAAATAATATAGCTTTGGAGAGGTGTTTTTATTTACGAGGTGTGAAAAAAAAATTTTTAAAAAAATTAAAAAAAATTAAATTATTTTTTTCTAAAAAATTTTTCTCAAAGAAATGGAAAAAATCCTCAATTCTAAGGAAGAGTGGGCTACTCATCAAAATATCTTTATTCCTACGTCACACCGGTAGTGCCCCAGAGTTGGCATAGAAATGTTCTAAAGAAAAAAATAAGACACACAATGAGAACCACTTCTTTATTGTTTGAGAAAATCAAAGGTTTATTCCAAAAACCATGATGTTGGTAAGAATAGTTTAGAAAATAGAAAAGAGATATAAAAGGAGATTCAAATTGTGCTTATAGATAAGATTATATATATATTATTTTTTTTTTTCAAACAAATATTTGATAACAAAAAAAAAAAGGAAAATGAGTAAATTGTAATGATCTCGGTTCTTGATCCAACAAGAGAATTCGTAGTTTTCAAATAAACTTGAACGTGACCCATATAACAGGGCTCATTGTTGTTCATATTTTATTTACAATGCTAATTCTCATGCTAATTCTCATGCTAATATTTGTCTGAATTCACCATCATTACCTCTTCCCCCCCCATTGTGCAAAGGCATAAAAATAAATTCTCGATTTTTACACAAATGTCGTCTCGTCTTTTTTTTTAATTTTTTTTTCCCCAATTTATTTTTCGCTTAGTTGTAACGTGTGAATAATTGTGCACAGTAATATCAATTGAAAAATAAATATATCTATCTCTTCATCAACTACAATGCCTACACCAACAACATCAACCATTATTATATCTTCTGATGAAGAGAGTATATCGAAAAGGAAAAAGAAACAACAATCATCAACGAAAACAACAAAAAAAGCATCACCAATTATTCTTATAGATGATAAAGATGATGTTGATGATCATAACGATAACATAGATATAGCTTCAGATATTCAATATAATAGTAATGCCAATACATATAAAGTAGAATCTACTGTTATAAATGATAGTAATAATAATAATAATAATAATAACAATTCAAGTAATAATAATAATGGTATCATAAATATTAAACCATCAACACCTAGTAAAGAGGATATTTTCAAAGAGTTTATTGGATACGATGAAACAGATAATATTGAAGATGATGATATTTTTATGTTAAAGGCCACATTGGGACAATTGGATAACGAAGATATTAAACAAAAGGTGTTGAACAATACCCAACAATCAACTCAAACAATTTTAGATTCTGTAAATGAAAAAGAACAAGATGAGATCATTTTAGGAAATGTAGATAATAATAGCAATAATAATGGTAGAAGAAGACCTAGAACATCAATATCAGCTGTAAATGTCTTTTAATTTTTAAACCCTATTGTCTCTATTATAACTATAGTATTAATACAACTAAATATTTAGCAAAGATATTTTATTGGTGAAACTATAAAGTGTGAAAAGTGTGGAGCTTACGATGATCATCCTTCGTTTGATTGTCCAAATTCAGTCGAGGATAGACCTTGTTTTAGATGTGGCGAGTTTGGTCATTACACAAGTACTTGTCCTCAATACATATGTTTTAAATGTGGTCTATATGGCCATTATCCAAGAGTATGTTTGTTTGTTAGCTTTTAAAATCGAATATTCCGACTAATATATATACACACATTTCCTACTACTAGTTATGTTATCACAAGAATATGACATATTTTAATAACTCTGATATTAAACTATTCCAAAAACACAAAGGATTCTCTTTTGGTAAAATGTATAATGCAGAGGATGAAGATGAAAAGACAATCAAAGAAAAACAAACTCGAATGAGAACGAGAATGGCTGAAAAAGAAAGAGAGATGAAAAAAGTATCAAAGAAAAAAGAAGATAAAAGAGATTGGTTCAAAGGCAGCAATCGTGATCACGATTGGAGGAGTAAAAAGATGTCATCGAGATATAGTGATAGAGATTACAATAGTAATGGTGGTGGTTATAATAGTAACAAGAAATATGGAGGAGGAAAATATAATAAAACAACAGAGTACTATGATGGTGATGATGACGATTACTATGACAACAGTTATAAGAGTAAAAAGAACAATTACAACAACAAATATAATCAAAATCAATACCAAAATCAAAACCAAACCTACAAGAGGAAGAGAGATGATTATGATAATGAAAGCTATAGTAATAACAATAATTACAATAGTAATAAAAAGAATAAAATTAGTAGTAACACAAACAACAGTAACAGTGGTCAAAGTCAAAATAAAAAGAGTTTAAATAGTAAATCAGATAAAAGTACTCTGAAAAATAGTAATAATAGTATTAAAAATAATAGTAGTAAGAATAATAGTAACAAGAATAATAGTGATGACAACTATCATCATTTTAACAAAAGTTTAAAACAGTTTAAAGTTGAAGATTATAGAAACTATGACCGTGATGATTAAAGAATAAAGTATGTGATTGTTTTATTGTACAGAAGAATAAATAGATAGTTTTATAAATAAATGTCTATTGCATAGGGCATTGATTCACTCGAGTGCTATCATTTCCATTTTTAATAAAAGTTGGTTGTCTGGATACTATAGTTAACCATCAAACAGAGTTAATTATCTAATATCAAGTTATTAAATTATTAAAACAAACTTACTTAAAGTAGTGGAAGTGGCAGAGACAGTGTTTAATTTCATTGATAACATATTTTGATTTTAAAAGTATTGTTTTTAGTATTTATGTATTTATTGAAAATAGTTTGTTGTTGGAATGTCTATTTATACTTTTTTCTGTGTTGTTTAGCTTTCCCAAAAGAAGAAAAAGTTGTTTATGACTATTGGTTTATTTGAATGGTACTGGGATTAACATTAAATGTTTTTACCAATAGTTTACACATCACTTTTATGATTTCATTAGAATTGATACACATCAAATAGAGTAGTGGTGCTTTATTTATGGAATGGGATAACAATAATAGATTTCAATTCTATATTTGGTAAATACAACATATATGTTGTTTTTCCATAAATAACCCCGATAACATTACCCCCTTTTCTATTCCAATTAGATAGATTGAAAAAGATTTAATTTAAAACATCATTTCCATCATATAGATAAATAGATATTTGTAGGTGTGGTAAAATCTACTAGATTTAAAAAATGGGACAGATGATTTACACACTTTTGGATATTTTAAATTTTAAATTAAAATTTTAACTATTTGATTGATGTTTTAAAATTTATCGATTAAAACACTATCTCTTAAATAAATAATAATGAGTTTTTAATTATACATTGATTTCTTCAATACTTTATGATTTAAAAAGTGTGTATCTAGTTTTGTCTATTAATTTTGATATTCATTGATAGGTCCACCAAAAACTTTTTTCAACTGAGGTACCGGTTTCAATGGGTAAAATGACTTTCCCATTTTTTGGAAGAATTTTACCACTATCAGTTTTTTCTCTGAATTTGGCTGGAAATTAAAAAATTAAACAAAAAAAAAAAATAAAATAAAAGGGAACAATTCAACCACTTTTGTGTTATTTTTGTGATTATAAGAGTAATAATAGTAATAATTATAGTAATAGTAATATAAATATGTTTTTTAGAGAAAGTTCTATCATAGATTCGACAGCCAACGATGAAATAGACTCTATGGCATTGTTTAATCTATTGCAAGAATTTCCAAATAACAAAGTCATCATAGATTGCAGAGACACAGAGTCTTTTAGTAAAGGTCATATTAGACTAGCCATAAATACTCCACCACCAGGATCATCTCCTATAGATTATAGTTTGTTTGATATAGATAAATATATTAAAGAAAACTATGAAGCAAGTTTTTGGAATACTGCTCATAGAAAGGTCATTGTCTATAGTGATAAGGCATTGTCTCTCAATACAGATATCATAGACACATGGGAAAAGTGTGTGCTACAGTACTTTATTTCAAACAAAAAGAAAACCAACGTGTTGTACACTTTTACAGGTGATTTTGAATCATTTCAACGTGAATATCCATTCATGGTTGCAAAATTCAAAATAACACCAGAACTCTATCCCTCAGAGGTTATCAAAGACTTTTTGTATCTTGGTGGCGAAACTGCACAATGTTTGAATAAACTTAAATCACTAAGTATGTGTTGTTGTTGATAACAACAAATATATATACTAATACTACTTTATCTGTCAATATAGAAATTACACATATAGTTAATATGGCAAGTGAAGTTCAAGATTCCTATACACATCTATATAAATACTATAGAGCAGATGTGGACGATAGAGTCAGTGCAAATATTGATGAACATTTTCAACCAATTATCAAATTTATAGAGGAAGCTAAACAATCCAATGGTAGAGTACTTGTTCATTGTCAAGTGGGTATTAGCAGAAGTGCATCGGTGGTGATTGCCTATCTCATGAAAACTATGGACACACCTTATTTTGATACCTATAAGTTTGTAAAATCAAAGAGATGTATTATTCAACCAAATCCTGGTTTTGTTAGACGTTTAAAAGCTTTCGATGAAGAATTAACAAAAGAAAGAAAAAAGAAATTAAATACATAAATAATAGATAGTACAATCATGATCCACTACTATTCATTCATTAATTATAAAAACATATTATTGTATTATTATTGTATTGGTTTGTGTCTATTTAAATTACATGGTTATTCGTTATTGAGTTTATAAGCAACCATCGAATCAACTTTATGAATCTATTTTTTGTACACTACAGTTAGTATAAAGATAGCAATAGACATATATAGATAAAAGATTACTTACCGAGGTTGTAAAAGATCTAAGTTTCACTTGTTGAGAGTTTGTAATATATTTTGGATCAGATTCTTCCCATTTTTGAGGAACATTTGCCTCTTTTTTAGTATAGACCAAGAGATCAAATGTACAAGCATTTGGTAAAAGTGGTAAGAATGTGACACTTGCTGTAATTTGTCTAATGATTGCTTGGATTTCATTCATGATTTCTTTTTCTGGTTTATTTCTTTGTGGTCTATATTAACAATGATGTTGGTGTTAGTTATGTGATAGTGATAGTGGTGATGATGATTATTAAACTTACTCTCCTTCTTTAGGAATATCAGCTTGAATATCAAATACCCATCTTTCCAATGCTTCCTTGGTAACTAGATCTGTGATTACTAAAACAAGTTTTTGAACTTCATCAGCCAATAGCCAAGCTGTGGGTGGAAGGGAAATTAGTATGAGTATTTGTGCACAAATACACATCGAATCTACAGTCTGAATGTATGTACATACCTGAAAGTTGTTTTAATACATTTTCAAGATAATCTTTTAATCCTTGATCGTTAGTGACTAAAATTGGTAGACCATATTTAGCAACTCTGGTGAATGATTCTGATGGATATAAACCTCTTTGAAAAAGAATTGTATTGATACTATATGCTAATGATGGTACATTAATACAAACACGAACAAATGTTGTTTATCGAAACTATATTTACCAAAAAATTCAGTCACAATATCGGTGGAGCCTTTCAAGGTGATATTGGACTTTGATGCAATGGCTTGCATGTTTTATGATGTGTGTTTGTGTAGTGTTGGGGGAATCACTGAAATTGTTTGTTTGGACGCAATATCAACAACCAAAACACGCTCTTGAAAATTTTTCAAAAAAAATTTTAAATTTGCGCGCCAAGTGGTTGGAGTGGAAAAAAATAATATTTAAATATGTATAACTCATTCAGATCATGTGTTGAACTCATCAACGAAACAGGAAGGGTTACATGTGTTTTTTTATTTATTTTATTTTTTCAATTCTCAAGAGACAAGTTCTATATCTATTTATATTTATATGTGATATGGTGACAAAGGGATAACCCTTGGTATTGTGTCAGTGTTTTACGCTAAATTCCCAATATGGATAAAGTGTTGTTGTTATATGCTCTTGAATGAGTTGAAATATCACAAATTGATCAAAATTTTGAATGAAAGATTTTTTGAAAATAAGTATTTTTTTTTTTTTTTTTTTTTCTAAATTTATTTTTATTTTTTTTTGTTTTTTGTCTGCGTCTTTGGTTCCCTTTGGAAAAAAAAAGATCATCACTAAACTCATTCTTATATTTCGTCTATTGTTATTATTAAGCATTGTTAATAATGTCTTGGAGATTAGAAGTTGATAGAGGAAGACAAGTTTGGAGATACGATTCCACTCCAAATCCAAATCCATCAGATGTCGATGTTCATTTGTTGAACCTTAAAGAACCAGTAAGTTGACAACATCGGTCTTTGCAGGTGATGTATCGATATGTGTCTGCAGAAAAACTAATCAACCTATGTCTATCTACCAAATAAAAGGGTACTTCATGTCCACCAGGATGTAATTTAACTCCAGCTACATCACCTCAAGAAGCCATCACTAAGGCTATTCAATATTTTTCAGCTGTCCAAACTGAAGATGGTCACTGGGCCGGTGATTATGGTGGTCCAATGTTTCTTTTACCAGGTTTAGTTATCACTTGCTATATTACAGGTCATTCATTACCAGAGCCATATCAAAAAGAAATCATTAGATATTTATTAAATAGACAAAATCCAAAAGATGGTGGTTGGGGTCTGTAAGTATTGGTCTATATGAGTTGGTTAGTTGAATGATTAATTAATTAATTATAATAATAGTCATATTGAGGCACATTCAGATATTTTTGGTACTGCACTTCAATATGTTTCATTGAGAATTTTAGGATTACCAGAGAATCAACCAGAGATTGTAAAGGCTAGAAAGTTTTTACAAGACAATGGTGGTGCCACCGGTATTCCATCTTGGGGTAAATTTTGGTTGGCCACTTTGAATGTATACTCTTGGGAAGGCCTTAACCCAATTCCCATTGAATTTTGGTTATTACCATACAGTCTTCCCATTGCCCCAGGCAGATGGTGGTGTCATTGTCGTATGGTTTATCTCCCAATGTCTTATATTTACGCCCGTAAGACCACTTGTCAAGAAACTGATCTCGTTCGTTCACTCAGACGTGAGCTCTACACTATGGATTACGACAAGATTGATTGGAGCGCCCAAAGAAACAATATCTCTAGTTTGGATATGTACAATCCACACACACTTCTCTTAAAGGCCATCAACGGCTCCTTGACTGCCTATGAAAAGGTCCATTCCAAATGGTTGAGAGACAAAGCCATCGATATGACTTTTGACCACATTCGTTACGAAGACGAACAAACAAAATACATTGACATTGGTCCAGTCAACAAGGTTGTCAACATGCTTTGTGTTTGGGACCGTGAAGGAAAGTCTGCCAATTTCTATAAACACGCTGATCGTCTTTTAGACTATCTTTGGCTCTCACACGACGGTATGAAGATGCAAGGTTACAATGGCTCTCAACTTTGGGACACAGCCTTTACCATCCAAGCCTTTATCGAGACTGGCATTTCCAATCAAGTCCAAGACTGTATGAAAAAGGCCAACGACTATTTGGATATCTCTCAAGTTCCATACGATGCCCCAGAAATGGAAAAATACTTCCGTCACATCTCCAAGGGTGCCTGGCCATTCTCTACCGTAGATCACGGTTGGCCCATTTCCGATTGCACCGCCGAAGGTATCAAAGCTGCCCTCGCCCTCCGTTCTCTCAACTTTATCGATCCAATCAGTTTGGAAAGAGTTGCCGACGGTATCAATGTGATCCTCAGTCTTCAAAACAAAGATGGTGGTTGGGCCTCTTATGAAAACACTCGTGGTCCAAAATGGTTAGAGAAATTCAATCCCTCTGAAGTTTTCCACAACATTATGATTGATTACTCGTATGTCGAATGCTCTGCCGCCTGTATTCAAGCTATGTGTTCATTTAGAAAGTTTGCACCATCCCACCCAAGAATCAAAGAGATCAATAGATCCATTCAACGTGGTGTCAAATTCATCAAATCCATTCAAAGAGAAGATGGCTCCTGGATTGGTAGCTGGGGTATTTGCTTTACCTATGGCACTTGGTTTGGTATTGAAGGTCTTGTCGCCAGTGGTGAACCACTCAATAGCCCACACATTGTCAAGGCATGCAAATTCTTGGTCTCTAAGCAAAGACAAGATGGTGGTTGGGGTGAATCATTTAAATCAAATGTCACTAAAAACTATGTTCATCATGAACAATCTCAAATTGTAAATACTGGTTGGGCTTTACTCTCCTTGATGGCCGCCAAATATCCAGATAGAGAAGTCATTGAAAGAGGTATCAAATACTTGATTTCAAAACAATATCCAAATGGTGATTTCCCACAAGAGTCAATTATTGGTGTCTTTAATTTCAATTGTATGATTTCTTATTCAAATTACAAGAACATTTTCCCACTTTGGGCCCTTGCTAGATATAATAATATGTATCTTAAATCAAAGATTTAAAATATATATTTATTATTATTGTGTAATCATATAATCAATATTCATTGATTGATTATCATTACTTTTATTCTTTTTATTTGTTTCCAATCATCATCACCATATCATAATTATTATTATCACTTTTATTTATATATAGAAACTATATATATCTTTTTTTTTATTTTCATTTTTTTTTTTTTTATCAAAAGATAATTATTTAAAAATAATAACAATAGTAATAATAATCTTTTATCTTTTTTTAGTATACGACGCACTTATTCTAATTATATTTAAATTATATTTTAAAAATAAATTCGTTCATTAATGAATAGTACTAATTATAATAATATATAATAGTTGATGATTTATCATCATTCATTCCCTTTTTCTTTTTTTTAAAGATTTAGATTTAAAATGTAGATGTTTGACCCATTTACACCACCGAACACACTACCGCCATACGATAACTATACACCCACACTTGCCATATTTGTTTTTTTTTGTTTTTTTCCATCTTTATTATTTATCCAAAGTCAAAACACACACAACACACCAAAACAAAAATTACATTTTTATAAAAAACAGATTTAGGGTGTGAATAATAATAATAATCCAAAGAGATGGAAATAGAGATGACAAGTTTGTTGATCTACCACTCTCCTGCTCACATCCAACATTTGTACCATCGGGATAAAAATCACAACAATGACATATTATTTGTTCTATTTATTTCTTTTATAGATGATTATTGGTGTGTATGTGTATGTGGTATGATGTGGTTATTTTATTATTATTTGTGGTGTGGTGGAATAATCCTGTCATTCCCATTACTATCTATTACTATTATTCCTACTATTAGGGTACATTGTATACCCCTATTACCATGGTGCGTATTGGTTGTTGTACCTCTATCGGAAGTGTCCTTTTCACCTTTTTCTTTAGTGTATAAATTAAACATCGAAAAAAAAACACTATCATTTCAAAAAAGTTAAAAATAGTTTAATATTAATCAAGTATTCAAGCTTTATTGTTTTGTTGTGTTTGTTTAATATAACTTATATATTTTATAAATTGCGTGTGTTTTATATTTAAATCTTTGTTATTTTTCCACTCAATCATTTTTTATTATTTTTATTTTTTACTATTTATTTTAGATATTTATTTATTGTTGTGTATATATATCCACAATCACAAACCTTTTCCTTTTTTTTTTTTTATTTATCTCCATCATAATTTGTGTATTTGTAGAAAAAAAAAAAATAAGATTATAGACAAAGATGATCAGTAAAGTTAAAAGTGTTTTATTCTTAACTTCAACCCTAATTACTTTAGGGACTTGTACTTCGTCAGGTAAATATCGCTATTAGTCGTAGATACTTGGAAAATTAAAAATTATTAATTTCTTTAAAAACAATTTATAGCAAGTTCATTTATATCACCAAGTGATTTAACTAGATATGATTTTAATAGAGATAAAGTTGACCCAGTTTTCGATTTAGAAAATTCGGAATATGTTCAATCTTTAATTGTTTTAGGATTTCCAGGTTTATTTTTATGTATTTTCATCTTATTACTTGGTGTTTTAGGTTTATTTATTAGAAATTGTGTAACTTGCGGATGTGGTAAAAACAAAAAAGAACTTTCAACTGAAAATACCGAATCTTTTGAGACTAGTTCGTGGGCAGAGTTTGATTATAGAAAGAAGCCCAAAGAATACAAGAAAAAGTTTGGTTTAGGCTTTATTAAATTTTTATTATTCATTGTAATCATCACTACCGTGGTTGGTGTAATTTTAGGATTTGCATCAAATTCTGTAGTCTCTGATAAAATGGATGGGTTTTTTATTCAGATGGAAAAAACCGCAAATGATGCTAAAGTAACTCTTTCATTTATCGTTAAAAATTTAGCAGGTTCAACTGATGAAGGTAGCATTGTAAGAGAAAATATTAAACCTTTTTCCGATGCATTGGCCAATGTAACCAAAACTACAAAGGATGCTAGAGTCACCGAAAAGAATTTAAATATGTTGAGAGACACGATTGTTATCATGGGATATATTATTGCAATTATTACTTGTGGCTGGGCTGTTTTTGGTCTTGCTAATGGTAAAGCATGGTCTTTTATGTTTTTATCCTATTTGAGTTTACTCTGTATTTCAATTACTTTTCTCGCTATGGGTCTTCACGTTCCTCTCTCTGCTGCCACTTCAGATTTGTGTGATTCTCTTGACCAATACGTCGAGACTGGTGTACCAACTGTTTGGATGAATGAATGGTTTGATTGTCAAGATAACTCTACCGTTAACAAAGCATTTGAATACAGTGAACTTGAAATCAACAAACTTTTGGATATGTTGAATAAATTCACATTGGAGTTGGCTGGTATGACTTTTACAATGACAAACATCACTAAATTGAATATCAACAAATTAAGAGTCCTTGTTCCAATTGATCAATTAGACTTATTCGATAGTAAATTTAATATGCACACCATTGATGTTATTTCATCAATTCCAAAATTAAAACATATTGCATCTTGTGAATATGTAAAAGATTTTTTCCTTACCGTTCAAGATGAATATTGTGATGATATAATGTAAATATTAATATTATATAAATTATCAATTTTATAAACAAGTACTAATAAATATTATAGTGAAAATTCAAATAGACTTATTATTTCAGAAATTTTAATCTCTGTAATTTGGATACCAGGCTTTATTTTTGCTTTAATTTATTCAAAAGATAAAAAGATTGACCCAAAAGATACAAATAATAACACTAACAATAATAGTGATACTGCTAGTAATGGTAGTAGCACAGAAAACATGGTTATTCCTGTAAATAATAGCCATTGATAGATTCGAACACCCTTAACCTTTTAAATATATATTTAAATATATATAGATAATAAAATATATAGTTATTTTTTACAGTACAAACTTGACAATATAAAGTCTTTTATTATTAAAGTCTTTTTTATTATTTTCATGAATTACATATTGTTTTTTTGATAAGTATAAATAATGTGATCCAACAAAATTGAAAAGAAATCTTGTACACCACCATAAGCTTAATATTTAGTAAATAAAAAGAAATATTTGTTTAGTATAGATATAGATATATTTCAAATAATTATAAAAACCAATACATACTTGGGAAATAATTTACATCAACAACAGCCATTTTTTTAGTAGTTGAATCAACGATGACATCAAATCCAAATAAAGAGAGACCAAGATTTTTTTGAATATCTTTGGAAACAATATTTAAAATATCTAATTTTGGTTCATTTAATGGTTTTCCATCAAAAAGAGGATCCAATAAAGAGTCTGGGAATGGTTTTTGACTATCGAATGTGATGCATTCCTTTTCATTTGGATCCATGTTTCTCATTGATTTTCTGTGAACTACATGTAAATAATCACCAATCACAAATACTTTATAAATCATTGAGTCGTGATTCACATATTGTTGAACCAACAAAGGCAATGAAAAATTATGTAAATCTTGTTCCTTAAATACAATACCCATAAAATGAGATTCTGTTGATCCACATGCTTGAATAGGTTTACATACTATAATATAGCTGTTGTTAATAAATAATCTTTGAGAGTGTATTATTAATAGTTCACTCCTCTACACATACCAACTGGAAAGTGAATATTATTCTCATTTAAAATTGATTGATATGAATCTTGTTTTTCATTAATAACTACAAATTGAGGGTTTTTAATATTGAGTTCTTCTGGTAGTTGATTGAGACGATGTAAAAGATTGCTTAGCACATTACGATCAACTACTGGTTTTTGATTATCCAATGGATCAACTTGAAGTAATTTTGGATAATGTTTAACTAAACTCTAGTTTTGTATCTATCTATTAGTATATGGTATGAGCATAGATAATACATAGAGAACATACTTGAATAGATTCAACTGTCGAAACATTCTCTTTTTTCAAAGGATTACTGAGCTCATCGGTGAGTTTATGAACAATAATATCATATGGACATTTCTCTGGATAATCTTTTGAATCTATATCTATTGGTACACATTTAATATTATATTTATTTCTAACATATGTTTAGTGGTATGAAAAACATTGATTATGATGTATAATAATTACTTTGCCAACTCTACAAATTGAACCCATTTTAGTTTATCCAACTTTGATTTAGAAAGATAATAACCAATGGTGAAATCCTTGGGAATCTTGTCTATATTAATCGTCATTGCGTGAAGATCGTTTTATAAATTTAGAAGAAAAATGAAATGTTTTTTTTTTTTTTTTCTATAATGTTATCGTTGTCCGCAGAGGATAAATGTAGAGATAGATAGACAGTTAGATACAGCAGATATGGTAGAATATATATTAGTAAAATGTTTTAGTTGTACTACATTTCAAGTGCAACAAAAGAATAAAAAGAACTCATTCTCTTGTAAAATGTGTGGAGCAAAACAAACTGTACAAAAGGTATATGGTATTTCAAATACTGCCAAACCTTTATCGGAACTAGTTAAAAAGTATAATATGGATCAAGGAATGAGGAATGAATCTAGTACTTGTACAACAACTACTCAGAATAATGAGCAAGATGAAGATGGTTTTGATTTTGATTATGATGATGGTGATGATAATAATAATAATAATGATAGTAACTTTAGTACAAGGACACAACCAAAAGAAAGTAAATGGAAGGAATTTGAAGAGGAAAAGAGAGTAGATGAAGATGATGATGAAGATGATAATAACAATAATAGTGTTTTGAATTCAAAATACAAAAATAAAGATAATAAGAATCTAATAGTTATCCCTCAACTTAAAAAGCAAGCAGCAACAAGCCAGAGTAATAACTATAATAAGAGATATAGAGATGATAGTAATAGTCATGTTGATTATAATAAAAAATATAAATCAGTAACCAACAACAATAATAATTATAAACAAATAGAAAATAATAATATAAAACCATCTCCCTCACTATCAAAGCCGTCTATCGCTGTTCAAAAACCAGTCAATAGTATAAATTATCAACCTCCTCAACTAAAAGCCAAACCTAGTCTCTCAACAACATCTCTATCAAATAACTCCACCACAACAAACACAACCATTCATTCAAATATTCCCACAAAACCTATATCTACCCCAAATATAAATAATAATAATACTCCATTAAATACAAATACACCAACAATTATAAATAATAGTAATAGTGGTAATAATAATATTAAAAATAATATAATAAAACCAGCAACAACAGCTAGTAAATGGAGTCAGTTTGAAGATTCTGATAAAGAATCATCATCTTCAGAAGAGGACTAATTACATCAACACCACACTTTATTCAAATAATATCTAGATTTTATTTTTCCAATAATGTATATTTATTTTTTTATAATTTTATTTTTTGATTTTCGAAAAAACTGTTATGGTTTTATATATAAAGATTTTATCCAAATCAGGTTACCACACCTGCATTATTTTTTTTTTTATTTTTTATTTTTTTTTGTATAACCCTAAAGTGTGTTCTTTGTTATTCTTCATAGCTGTGGTGTAGGAATTGGAAAATGAAGATTAAAAAATCATCCTCTTTTTTATTAATATCCAAAAACCGAAACAACAAAGGTAGTCATAGTAACAGCAACCCCACATACAATCGATTTGGTTTATTTATTAGTCTATCCAAAACAACCACCTTTTTTTTCATTACATTTTTATTCATTATATGTAAGTGTCTACAGATATATTTGGTCAACGGGAAGATATTAATATCATGAAATATATTGCCTGTAGGGATGGATAAAGCACACGCTAGAGAGGAATATGAGTTCGCAGCCACCAAACAGAGGTTTGAGGATCATATACCCACGATAATATCAGATGACATCATCTCGCATCACAAGCCAAAGGAATTCAATCTTGGCATTGAAATGCTGGCCGGCACAATGGCGGGTGTGTCGACATGTATACTGTTCTATCCACTGGAACTGATTGAAGCTAAAATACAGGTGGCGAGCTCCACCACCGCTTTGAATAAAGGTGGTAGTGGTGTTATTAAACGCTCGCCCATTGGGCCGTTTAGCATTGCAAAAAGTATTTTTAAAACAAGTGGCATCAAGGGATTCTACCAAGGTCTAACACCTACCGCTTTGGGCAACTCTGTGAATTGGGGTGTATATTTCTCGGTTTACAGATACACCAATCATTGGTGGAATCATTCCAGCGGCGGTACCTCTAGTGCAAATCAGCCAGCATGGGTAGGTCATAGTTTTTCAGCTATTACCGCTGGTCTTATTACTACGGCCATCGTCAATCCATTTTGGGTATTGAAAATAAGATTGGCCACCTCTAGAAAATATAATGGTATGAGTGATGCCTTTCAGTCAATTATTAGAAATGAAGGAGTTAAAGGGTATGTATTATTGTTAATAATATGATTAATAGAGGATGATATCATTCATCTTTCTATACATCTATATCTATATCTATTGGTTATAGAGATAATCTAATATACATTAATATTATATAATCTCACAGATTATGGAAAGGAGTAGGGATATCATTTTTTGGGGTTTCTGAAGGATTGGTACAATTTGTAACATATGAATACTTGTTGGAGCAAATGAAACTAATGAATGGTGGATCAACAAGTCATCTATCAATGAGCAATTATTTAATTGCAGGTGGTACCTCTCGTTTGGTTGCAGGACTATGTACCTATCCCTATCTACTCATTAGATCATCTTTGCAATCTGAAACGTGTCCATACAAATCAATGTCTGATGCCTGTCGACAAATTTACAAGCATCAGGGTTTATCTGGCTTTTATAAAGGAATAGCACCTAATCTAGCACGATCTATTCCCCCTGCCGCTTTCATGTTGTATATAGTAGAGTTTTTTAGAAACACCCTCACAAACACTTTTATTGCAAACTAAGTACTGTCTGTGTGTTTATTCATTCAGGAACACACGACGAAATAAAACCTAAGCATTAGTGCCTACAGATTTTTGCCGAAATTTCGCTGCATGAAATTCCAGAAGGAAAATTAATTTAATATAAAAATGACCCATCACGCATTTTGTTGATTTGGGATTTTTGTGTTTTTTTTGAAATTGCAAAAAGATTTTTTTTTAATTTTTTAATTTTTTCTTTTTCATCACACAAAAAAATATATTAAATTTCTAAGCTAGGTCATCATCATCACATTTTTTACATTTTTTTCTTTTCCCCCTACCAACCACCCCCTTAACGTTTAACAAATATAGATAAAAAACACAAGAAGGATTATTTATTTTTTGATCGATATTTTTATCACCCACTCACACACTTTACCACACTACACATTAATACATATTAATTACCTAACGACGCCGCGTAAAAAAAAGGATTTAATTTGTGTGTGTTTTGTTTTTAAATATTTAAATTTTATTCTGCCTGTTGTGCTCATCATTTCTTTTTCACTTCTTAAAATACACCTACTATAATCAAACAATTAAACAATTACATGATAATATAAAAATATAAAAAATGTTTAGAATATTAAAAAATAGTAATAATAATTCATCGAGAATCATTTCACTCTTTAACAACCCCACCAATAACGTTATTGGCTCAAAAAGATTCTATTCCATTGAACAACTCAAACAAAAAACAAAAAATCAAAAATTAATTCAATGGGTTGAAGAACAAGCCAAACTTTGCAAACCTGATAAAATCTATATTTGCGATGGTTCCGAAGAAGAGTTTAATAGGTAACTATACTGATTCTTTTGAAATTATGGTGTGGAGGTATACTAATCAAACTTCGACTATACAAATAGATTATGCAATGATATGGTTGAAAAAGGAGTAATTACCAAATTAAATAGCTCAAAGAAACCAAATTGTTATTTGGCTAGATCAGATCCTTCAGATGTAGCTAGAGTTGAATCAAGAACCTATATCTGTTCCAACAAAAAAGAAGACGCAGGACCAACCAACAATTGGATGGATCCAAAGGAGATGAAAGCCACATTGAAACCATTGTTTGACGGATCAATGAAAGGTAGAACAATGTATGTAATGCCATTTAGTATGGGTCCATTAGGATCAAGTATCTCCCATGTTGGTGTAGAGGTCACAGACTCACCATTTGTCGTTTGTAATATGAAGATTATGACTCGTATGGGTGACAAGGTATTGGAGCAATTAAAAGAGAACGACTCTTTTGTTCCATGTCTTCACTCTGTCGGAGCTCCATTGAAACCTGGTCAAAAGGATTCCAATTGGCCATGTAATAGCACAAAATATATCGTCCAATATCCAGATGAAAGAGCCATCGTTTCCTATGGCAGTGGCTATGGTGGTAACGCTTTACTCGGCAAGAAATGCTTCTCTCTTCGTATCGCCTCGGCCATGGCTCGTGATGATGGCTGGTTGGCTGAACACATGCTCATTTTAGGCTTGACTAACGACAAGGGTGAAAAGAAATACATTGCCGCCGCCTTCCCCAGTGCTTGTGGTAAAACAAATCTTGCCATGATGACACCAACCATTCCAGGCTGGAAAGTTGAAACTGTTGGTGACGATATCTGCTGGATGAAGTTTGGCAAAGACGGTCGTCTCTATGCTATCAACCCAGAAAACGGTTTCTTTGGTGTAGCTCCAGGTACCTCAGCCTCCTCCAATCCAAACGCTTTAAAGGCAATCGATCGTAATACCCTCTATACCAACGTTGCCCTCACTCCAGACAATGACGTATGGTGGGAAGGTCTCTCTAATCCACCTTCCAAAGCCATCGATTGGACCGGTAAAGAATGGGCCCCAGGAAGCAAAACTCCAGCCGCTCATCCAAACTCTAGATTCACTGCCCCACTCAACCAATGTCCCTCTATCGATCCAGCCTGGGATGATCCAAAGGGTGTTCCAATCTCTGCCATTATTTTCGGTGGAAGAAGATCAAGCACCATCCCATTGGTATACCAAGCCCTCGACTGGAAACACGGTACCTTTATGGGCGCATCCACCGCTTCTGAATTGACTGCCGCTGCTGAAGGTACTGTCGGCAAAATCAGACACGATCCATTCGCCATGCTTCCCTTCTGCGGTTACAATATGGGAGACTATTTCTCACACTGGCTCTCTATGGAAAACAAAACCAAACCAGAATTGTTACCAAAGATCTTTTACGTAAATTGGTTCAGAAAGAGCCCAAGTGGCAAATTCTTGTGGCCAGGATTTGGTGAAAATTCCAGAGTATTAAAATGGATTTTCCAACGTTGCAATGCCAAGGGTATGGAATACGCAGACAATAGTCCAATTGGTATCATTCCAGCCAACGATAGTTTGGATCTCAACGGTTTGGATATTAGCAAAGATAATATTCGTCAATTATTCTCCCTCAACAAAACTGAATGGATGGGTGATCTCAAGAGTATGAGAGAGTACTGCAAACAATTTGGTAACAAATTACCAAAAGAAATGAATCAACAAATGGATAATTTAGAAAAAAGATTTAAAGATTTTTAATTAATTAATGAATTTATTCAAATAACAACAAAAACAACAACAATATTATTATTATATCTAATATATAATAAAATGCATAAAATGTAGATTATTCTTTTTTTCTAAATATCTGAAATTTTTTTTTTTTCATTTAATTTTTTTTAATGATCATAATTTCAACGACTAAAAATGGACAATAACATTATACTTGCTATTAAATTTGGACATTTACAAATTGTAAAGAATTCCAATCAAGAACATTTATTAAGTGCAAAAGATTCAAATGGTGCGACCTATTTACATTTTGCAGCAGAGGGAGGATCCGAGTCAATCGTTAGATATTTCCTAAGTTTAATAAAAAAATATAAAGAAAACAATGATAATAGTGATTCTCTAAATATTTTAACAAAAGATGATCAGGGTATGAGTCCTTTACATTGGTCTACACTTGAAAACAAACATCTATCAACAATAGCTTTACTACAATCTGGTTTATTTAATATTAATGAAAAAGATAATACTGGTGAAACACCAATCTATCTTGCAGCTTTAAATGGTGCAATGCAATGTTTATCGATACTATTACAAAACAATGTTGATATCAATGTTCAAACCAATAAAGGGTATTTATTAATAATTATATCACTTTTATTTTTAATATTAACTTTTTAAAAAAGTGATACACCATTACATATAGCAATTATAAATCATCATATGCCATGCATTGAATTATTGGTTCAAAAAGGTGCAGATTATACAATTAAAAATGATAATAATCAAACAGCAAAAGAATTATGGTTAAAATCAAGTTTATCTGAAAATAATAAATATTTATTTAATTCAAAGAATGGTAATTATATATACATGGATAAGCGATCATATATTTAATATTAATCATTATCTTTTTTTTCCATATCAGAATTAATAGAATTAATTTTGAATTTAAATAAAGAATTGGGTGAAAAAGATAAATTGATAAATTCATTAAAATCAAATACAAATAATCATAATAATAATAATAATAATAATAATAATAATAATAATAATAATAATAATAATAATAATAATCAAAACATAATAGATAATAATAATTTAATTAAAAGTTTAGTTTTCAAAGAAATTCAAAATTGGAAAAATCAAATGATGAGTTCAATGGATCAATTTAAAGATTCAATTCAAAATCAAATTGAATTAATAAATGATAATAATAATAAATAATAATAATAATGTATATATATTTTATAAAACAATATTTTTTTATATTTTTTTTTTTACTATACGGAATACACCATATCCTTTTGGAAGAGATTCAATTGGTTGATTAAGAGCAGCACTTAAACTTAAACCAATAACCTTTCTAGTATCAGCTGGATCAATTACACCATCATCCCAAAGACGTGCAGAGGCAAAGTATGGAGAAGCTTCTTGTTCATATTTATCGGAAATTGGTTTTTTAAAGGTATTTTCTTCTTCTGGGGTCCATTGTTTACCTTCTCTGGCCATGTTGTCCTTTTGAATTTGAGCCAAAACATTGGCAGCTTGTTCACCACCCATGACACCGATTCTGGCGTTTGGCCACATGTACATGAATCTTGGACTATAGGCTCTACCACACATACCATAGTTACCAGCACCAAAACTACCACCAATGACGACGGTAATCTTTGGAACACGGGTGGTGGCGACGGCATTTACAAGTTTAGCACCATCTTTGGCAATACCTTTGGATTCGTAGGCTTTACCAACCATAAAACCAGTGATGTTTTGAAGGAACAAGAGTGGAATGCCTCTTTGATTGCAAAGTTCGATAAAGTGGGAACCTTTGAGGGCACTTTCGCTAAAGAGGATACCATTGTTGGCAACGATACCAACTGGCATACCATAGACACGGGCAAAACCAGTGACCAAAGTTGTACCATAGAGTTCTTTGAATTCATCAAATTTACTGCCATCGACAATACGTGCAATGACTTTACGAATGTCAAAGGATTTCTTTAAATCCGATGGAGCAATACCACGGAGTTCGTGGGCGGGGAAAAGGGGCTCTACGCTCTTTTCAATGACGACGCTGTTGGCCTTTTGTCTGTTAAAGTTGGCAACGATTCTACGAGTGATGGCTAAAGCTTCTTGATCGTTTCTGGCATAGTGATCAGTGACACCAGAGGTTCTGCAATGGAGATCGGCACCACCTAACTCTTCGGCAGAGACAACTTCACCAGTGGCGGCCTTGACAAGGGGTGGACCACCTAAAAAGATGGTACCGTTGCCCTTGACAATAACACTCTCATCAGACATGGCTGGTACATAGGCACCACCGGCAGTACATGAACCCATAACGACGGCAATTTGTGGAATACCCTTGGCAGACATATTGGCTTGATTGAAAAAGATTCTTCCAAAGTGATCTTTGTCTGGGAAAACTTCACTTTGTCTGGGTAAATTTGCACCTGCAGAGTCAACCATATAAATACATGGTAAATTGTTTTCTTGAGCAATCTCTTGTGCTCTTAAATGTTTTTTAATGGTAATTGGGAAATATGAGCCACCCTTGACTGTTGAATCATTGGCAACAATAACACATTCTTGTCCATGAATTTTACCAATACCTGTAATAATACCACCAGCTGGTACATCTTCACCATACATATTGAAACCTGCTAATTGTGAAAATTCTAAAAATGATGATCTGTATATGATATTTGCTATTAGTTGGCTTGTTATAAAAAGAGGTAATAAGGTGTATAAGAGTACATCATCTTACCCTGGATCAATTAATGATTCAATACGTTGTCTTGGTAATAATTTTCCACGAGCAGCGTGTTTTTCGAGTGCCTTAGCACCACCACCCAATCTAATCTTTTCAATACGTTGATTGAGAACTTCTAAATCGTTGTTCATACTTTTAATGTTATCTTTATATTGATCAGAGTTTCTATCAACAGTTCCATCTAAAATATTCATAGTTTTGTCTGTATTTGAAGTAGTAAAACATCTTCCTAATGAAATAGTGTTGGTTCTCTAAAAATATTATTATTATTTCTGTTTTAGTATTCTGTTTTACTTTACTAATGATTGATGATGATGATAATGATGAAATGATTACAAAAGTAATGAAGATCACTCCACAACATCGGAATTGTAAAAAAGCAAAATGTTTGATTAAATAGTTACTCTTAAAGAACCTAAACCTTTAGAAATTATACTTGAAGTAGATCTTAACATTATAACTTTTAAATCCACCAATTATAAAAACTCTCTATAAAAGTGTGTATGTCGAAGAAAAACAAAATTGAAAATGAATTTTTGATCAAAAAACATCGTCAGAAAATATCATCAAAAAAATTTGAAAAAAAAAAAAAAATGAAAAATTGAAAAGTTTTTTCATATGTTGTCTATTCAATAATATTATATTATAGCATTTATTGTATTGTTTAGCTTATAATCAATGGTTGCGAAATGTGTTAATGTAAATCTCTCCTCAAACTAGTTACAATTCTGAGCAAACTGAGTATTTATTAGGTTATTAAGAAAGAAGATCGAGCTAGTTAAGTCATGGATTCTTTATAGTTATTATTAAAACTATACTAACAGATGGTAATGGTGTATTAAATAGAATAACTATAGTTTAAATATTGACACAAATTTAAATCAATAAAATGTGTTCAAAATTTGAATTATATCTTTTTTTTTATATAATAAAAAAAGTGTAAGATTAAACTGATCAGTCAAGGTAATTTTTTTATAACTAAATTCAAAATGATCTGTAAATTAATCATAACTATAAATGCTATTTTTTTAATATTTAATCTACTATTTAAATTAAAATTATATATAATAAAATTAAAAAAATTAAATTTCCTCTTCACTCATGCTTGTTCTAAATCTAAAGCATTTGGGAATAGTGTCACGGAAATTTGAAATCATATTTTAATAACTCTTCCAAATGTTTTAGATTTAGAACAAGCATGAGTGAAGAGGAAAGAATAATTGTTGGAAATAAAAATTTAATAACCAAACTGACCAAATAATCAAGGACAGTGTGACTCTATAATATCTTCTGGTAGTCAACCTTTATCAATTTCTAAACAAAATAGCATTAGAGATTCTGTAAATAATAGTGCTGTACCAACAGGTACCTTAGCCAATAATGGTGTATTAAACAATTATAATTAGATTCCTTTAGTTACTCTTTTTAATGGTGTACCAGTTCCTCAACTTTTACCTACTCACCAAAAGATTACTGATGTTTCAATTGATTTATTCAAGGTCAAACAAAATATAGATCCGCTCCTCACTATGTTCCTCCCAGAAACTGATACTATTTGGCGATCTCTAACACCGGCATCGGTATATCTTTTAATATTTTGACCATTGTATTGTGTTAAAGTTTTTTTTTCACATAATTAAATAAATAAATAAAATAATATTATGATTATATTAAACTTCTAGAGTGATGTCATACAATATGTGAATCCATATTATTATTACTATTTTAATTATTATTAATATTGGAGAACAAGATACTTTTTTAAAAAAAAAATTGAAAAAATTTCACAGTTCTCTATCCTAAAGTGATACAGACTTTACACCAAAACAAAATGAATAATTTACATATTATTAATAAAATTATTAAATCTGTATTTGAACAACACTATAATCCCGATGGAGGTGGTCTTGATAACCCTCGAAATAAATGGATCATAAACCTAGCATTAATATCACATCAATGGTTTGATGTAGTCACTCTTCAATTTACTAAAATAGTGATACACAACAACTCTTCTATTAAAACGTTATCTTTGATAACCAAGCATTTAGAACAGAGACAGTCTCCCTACTCGATACTACAACAACCAATCACTGAAATTCGTTTTGAAAGCATGGATCAACAAAGATATATCGATAAAATATCAAGCAATTTTATAAACACTCAATTTACAAGTAAAATTTTGAAATCCCTTTATAATCAACCTAAACTAGAGTCTCTGCTACTCATTGATTCTGACTCTATCTTGGCTGATTTAGATAAAAATAGTGATAATAGTATAATATCAAATAGTATAAAGAAATTAGTTTATTCAACATCTTTACAGAATAGTAATTTAACACAGTATGCAAACTTGATTAAAAGGTTACCTGGTTTGGAATGTATTTATTTGTACTGTGAGGGTGGCTTTACAGGGATCGATGATCTAATTGAACTCTTTGCGAGGGGAACAAGTATACAAGATTACCAAATCAACTTTGGGGGTCTTCCAGGTCCTAAAAGATTGATTGGTCAACTAATTGATAGCCCCAATGCACACATGGTAAAGAAACTTCAAACCAGTGGTATTTCTATCACTGTTGGTGATGCAATAGATATATTCAGCAAATTAAAGAATTTAGAGTCATTCAACGTACCAATCAACTACTACAATTTAGAGTTTACCAGGAAGGAACCCTTTACAACACTGTCTACCACCATTGGACAACACAAATGTATCAAAGAATTGTTTCTTTACGAACATCATAACCCTACAGGTGATATTGTAGACGAAAAGATAAAGTGGTGTGTGGATGCCCATCTCCGTGCAGCATTGGCAGATATATTTGTATCCAAGACTACTATTGAATTGCTCTCAATTGATGAACTCCCATCCCAGGTCGTGAGCTCTCCCGATCTCTTTGATAATCTAAAACAGCAAGACAATCTACAAGTTGTCAAAATATCCAATGGTTCACTAGATAATACAGGAATAGACTTTTTATCAAAGACGTTGATGGTTAACAACTCAATCTACTTTGTTTCTCTCCAAAATAACAATTTATCAAATGAACGTGCACTTGCTCAAGTTTTATCAACATCCACCTCAATTAAGGAATTGGATATCTCTGGCAACTCATTTATCGGTACAGAGATCCTTTTATCAATTATTAAAAACAACAAATTGAATTCATTAACATGCAACTCTGACAACTTTTCGGCCGAGGCAAAGTCTCTCTATAATAATGTAATCAATAATCCAAATACTCTATCAAATTTAACTCATCATGTTTGTTTCAATAAAAATGACAGCTATCTAAGATTTTTTCAATAATAAATAATTTAATAGATACGTTTTATAAAAGATAATTAATTAATATCCTCTATTATTAAAATTTAATTGTTGTTGTTGTTGTTGCTGCTGCTGTTGCTGATTAAATTGTTGCTGTGGTTGATTAAATTTTTGCTGTGGTTGGTTAAATTGTTGTTGTGGTTGATTAAATTGTTGCTGTGGTTGGTTAAACTGTTGTTGCTGTGGTTGATTAAATTGTTGTTGCTGATTAAATTGTTGACTAAACTGTTGCTGTGGTTGACTAAATTGTTGTTGTGGCTGATTAAATTGTTGCTGGGGTTGGTTAAACTGTTGTTGCAGTGGTTGACTAAATTGTTGATTAAATTGATTAAATTGTTGTTGCTGTTGTTGATGATTGAATTGGGGAAATTGTTGTTGATGTGGATTAAAATTATTACTATTGTTTGTTGGCATTTGACTCTTGTTATTATTACCACTATTACTCATATTACTTTTACTATTATTCCCTTGATTATTTAAATTTAGATTTATATTGATAGATTCCATTTTCCTTAGATTTGAGTTTAATTTAGGTGTATTATTACCACTTCCATTTAAATTTATGTTCTTTTCCTTTTCTTTTAAAAATTCTTTAAACGATGTAATGTAATCATCGATATATAAACCCTCAACTTCATTATACAAAACAAGTTCATCTTCGTCTTCTTTTTTCTCTATCTGGACCTTTGATTGGTCCTTGTTTTTAAATCTTTGGTTTGTCCATTTGTAATTCATATTTCCAAATTCAATGCTATGGTCTCCACCGCCACTGCTTTGTGATTTAAAATGTATTGGCTCTAATCCAGATTCTTTTCTTTTATTCTCAATCCATGCCATCAATGGTCTAATAAAGAGTTGTTAATATATACATATTATACTTTTAAATCAAAGCTACCTACTTCATATATGTAATAATTGCTGCAAATTGATGTGACGATCTACTATGGTACAATGGAATATCCTCTATATTATGCCATTTTATTCTCTATAAAACATTAGTTAATATGATATTACAACGCAATCACACTCAATATATAATAGGACCTACACTAATTTCATATCTTGTATGTGTTTCAAAATCTGTAAACTCGTCGACTCCGACTGCTATAAAAAACTTTTTAATAACTCTAAGACACTATTAATATGTGGATCTATAGTATCAATACCAATATCCTGTACGTACCCATGACTTTCTTTTTGAATAAAAGCATCTTTTTTTATAAACTTTGATATGTCGAATCCAATTTCTTCAAACACTTCACGAGCTGCACTTGCAGTCTCTGTTTCGCCTTCTTTACCTTTACCCTTAGGAAAACCCCACCCCCACCATTGTTCTTTTACCAATACAATCTTTTAATATTATATTATTATATTAGTAACTCCATATTTATATACATACAATTGAGATATACATTACCTTTTTCATATCTTTATTTAAAATAATAGCACCATATCTAGGAATTAATCTTTTAAATACCTCAAACTTTTTGATCATGCTGGCATAGGTTGATGTATTTAGTAATGCCTCATGTAAGGGTAATAATCTTTCATTGTTTTTTAAAACTATAATATAATTAGATGTATATAATAATATTTATAATGATAATGGGAATTAATAGTAAATATATATATTAGTATGATTAATAACATCCAATTGTATGACAAACCTACTCAACTCAGCAAAATTCTGTAGATCAGGTTTAGGTAATCTAGGGTTTTGAATCAAATGAATATCAATATAATACCAATAAGCCTCCTCTATCGACATAAATAGATCTTCAAAAGATGAATATGTCTCAGTAATAAATGTATCAGCTAATGAGTTTAAAATATCCAACAATTCCTCTGACTCATTAGTTGTATCATTATTACTATCACCACCACTTCCAGCTGCAGGAATAGAAGAAGGTGTGGTTGTCGTTTCCTCTAGAGGGTTAATCATCATCATACATATATTATATTGTATTTATTCTTTTCTACTCTTTCTCTTCTCTACACTATATCTATCTATACCACTCTTTAAAAATTTGAATTGAGCAGATCCCGAACTTCAAATTGCATAAAAACACAACATATTTTTTTTGTATTTTTTTTTCAGTAATTTTTTTTTTTTTTTGAAAATGCCTCGGCCCTTTAAATAGTCAAATTCTCGCTTTTTATCATTCAAAATACTCGCCAAATCGTAAGTAATCAAATACCTATGTTTATGAAGTTTTTCATTTCAAATGATGATAAAAAATTATCTTATCTACATTACCTGAATCTTAGTGATAGAGAATATAATTTTACTTTCTGATTTTTTAAAAACTTGATATATTTCATTGTATTCATTATATTTAGTTATATATATTAATACTTTTTATTATTCAATTACAGATAAAAAACCATCAATGTTTCAGAATATTATAAATAAACTTTATTTTTTAAAAATTAAAATTTTTGTATCTTTATTTCATCAATAATGTCAAGTCATGGACCAGGGTTTTGAGATTTATGAGATATATAGTGTGCTTTTTATAATAGATTTTAGAGCTTGATTCAAATACAATAGTGTTCCTCAGAGTTTAGAAAGGGAATATCTAGAGAGAGTTAATACAATGATGTTTATTTCAATTAATTATTTGTGTCTGTTTTATGATTATGAGGAGGGAGTTTGAGGAGTTGAGGGAGGTAATGTAGTTTGAGGAGTAGGAGTGGGAGTTACTTGTTTGGCAAGATACTTGGACACCAATTCTTCAGTCATTGGTTGATAATAGAATGAGGTGTGTCTTTCTTCTTCAAAACCAGTAGAGGCATTGGATTTAAGAATTTGATAATCTTTGATTAGATTTTGAGTGGTATCATTGATGTATTGTAATGGATTATCGGCCAATTTAGCCATAAATTCTCTTTTTCTCTTGTGAACATTAATCTTTTGTATAAGGGTATTGATCTCATCATCCAATGCCAACACTTCACGTTTTAAATATTGATTGTTTTGACTGAATACAGGTTCATCTACTTCAACTTGAATATCGTATGCATTTTCATAGTCTCTTGGATCACCAGATAATTTAAGTGTATATGTAAATTCCAATGGATCGGGTGCTGATAGATGCTCTCTTAAAAGTTGTGGAATTTGATTAAATTGTAAAACATCAACTCCAAATATCTGTATATAGTTGTTGTTAGAATAATAATAACAATAGATTAGACTAACTACTTATACTTACACTCTTTAATGATTCATCACAATTAATCTTTTTACAATCGGGATCTAATAGTTTGTTTGTTTTGATGTAATGCCAAAATGCTAAAATAATCTTTGGTTTTGTGTCTGTATGAATGTTTAATATTTGTGAAAGGAATCCCAATACTTTGTATCTTTGAGGTTGATGATCTAAATACATTAATATCTATAGATGGTTGTTAGTAAGATAGATTTACACAGATATACAAGTATAAAGAACACATACTTTAACATCAACTTCTTGATTACCTGTTCTTTTAATTTCAAAACCATCAGTTTCAGTAAATGATTGTGATTTGTCCCATTCACAGGTATCTCTATGTCCGATTTGAATGAATACCTTTTTAAAAAAGGTAGAAAACTTTCTCTTTACTGGTTTCATCATCATTGATGATGACGATGATTTACTGTTTGTGTAGATGAGGGGATTGGGAGAGTCATCGAGCAAACGACCTTCGATACGGAGTGTCCAAGATGGCTTCTCGCCCAATGTTGTCAGAGACTTGTTGTCAATGTGATAGAAAGCCGATTGATTTGCATAGGTGTTGAAGATCGATAGTCTGAGTGTCTTAAAGTTTTTCTGTGAACGCGATCTACTCGATTCCTGCATGTCGACCAAACGCTTGTTGATGGAAGCGTCCAGCTTTTTTTCAAATTCAAGTAGTTGGGTGAAAAGAAGACACTCGGGTGCAAACGAGATCAATTGGTCCACGGGCAATGTAATGTTGGATGGTAAAGTGGTGGAAGGATAGTTTTTGTAGATCATGTTGCTGCTAGGCTGTGTATTTGATACATGATGACTACTGCTACTGGTGCTATGCGACGAGCTGTTATGGCTCACCTTTGATTTCTTTTTCTTTGATGAACTATCATGTTTCTTTGACATCTTGATATATCTCTTTCTCTTATAGATTTATAACGACTTTTTTGAAATTAATTTGAAAAAAAAAAAAAAAAAAGAAATGCGAGAATTTAGAAAAAAAAATTCATTCATTATTTTATTTCATCAATATTCAAAATGTCTATTTAGTCCTTTAGCACTAGTATCACATCACTGAGCTGTTGAAAGCTATTCACAAGCACCCGCCCAATGTCCTTACTCGTAACTTAGGGATATTGGTAGGGTCTGTGTGTTTAGTTTTCATATAAACTGCTCAGAGGTAATGCGATGCTGTGTAAATAGGTTTTGGTACAATTAATTAATCTTTGTCCCAGAGATAGGTTTATTTAATTAGTTTCAAGAGAATATTATTGATGGAATCTTTGTCTGGGGAATAGGTCTCTAGTGTTGACTTCAACTTTGATTCATCAATTTCCGATGATATTAATTTGTTTTGTAAAGGAAAGTGATAATGAATGATATATTCTAAAACTAAATCCAATTCATTGTGATCATCATTATTATTGTTGTTGTTGGTAGTTTTTGATTTAATCTTTTTCAATTGTTGAACTGATATGATATAGATATCACGAAATTGGATATGAAGAGTCCACAAATCCATTAAAATCTTTTCAAACACCTTTGATTCACTGCCCTGATAAGCAGACAACAGTAGTTTCTTTTTTTCATTTAATCTTGACAATATCATCGAGGGTTCTAATTGAACCTCGAGTTTACTGCATTCCATCAATTCCAATATATAGCTTTCAAATCTTTTTGGATAGGACTAGTTGGTAGAGTAGGATAGTGTGTTAATAAAGTAAATATAGACCTGTATACAAAATGTACGGCAATATACTTACTCTTACAATGAAATGGTTATTAATTGTTGTAGTGGTATTGGTATTGGTATTGGCATGATTGTAAAGTTTATCATATAATTGTAAACAGGTTTTTGTAAATGATGAAATAAACTTTAAAATGTACTGTTCGAACAAAGAGAATGGTCTCTTTACTTGTGAATACAGTTTAACCAATAGTTTGATAGTGTATTGATACATGAATGGATTTCTAATACATTGATGTGGAATTTGATTTGATAATAATACCTGAGGGATCGAGTAATTTTGTTTGGCCTCTTCTTTTTTGAATCCAGTAATAACAATATCCAATAGACATTTTAGATAAATTTGTTGATTGTTTAAACCATACTTTAAATTACTTTGATTTATATTCTCTATAAATTGTTTATCAAATGTATTGTATACAAATTGTTGTTGTTGTTGTTGTTCTTGAAATGATTCTAAATTACTTGATAATAGTGTTTTGGTTAGAGTACTATCATTGTTTATAATTGATAATTGGTTTGTGTATTTCTCTAAACTAAACTCTTGAGGCGGTTGTAAAAGTGATGATGCAAGGGTATTAATTTGCTCATGGTTGGACTCCAATAGTATTGATTCTACTTCTTTGTTGAAATCATCCAAAGAGAATCCCAATACATTTAGCAATTGAAATGATTTAGATAAATCTTCATTATCTTGTATCTTTTGCTGCTGTTGTTCCTCTAATGATATATTATTGTATAATATATAGTTGATAAACTCTTTTAATCTATAGTTATATTAATAACATGTTGTTGTTATTGTTGTTGCACCAAATACATACCCAGATTCGATACTCGTTTTGTTACCATTGTTATAAATATTTGAGTGCTTAACTTTATCATATAATAGTAGTTGAATGTTTTTTAAACTAAATGATATAGATTGAAAATAATGATCATTTGTATCTTTTACATCAAGTGTACTGTCATCCAGTAATTGTATGTTTGCTTCAGTTGATTTAATGCCTCTCTTGTTACATAATAGTGTAAAAAAGGGATTCGAGTTTACATTTTTCAAGAAACGAGGTAAATATAAATACTTTTTCTCTATTTCTACAATATCTAATGATTCTATTTCCTATTATTATTCATAGGCATAGTGTTATTATACGATGTATTATGTTGACGTATAAAGATTCACACATACAGAATAAAGTTTACTCAAAAACTTTGAAAAAGGATCGATGATATCATATATTTCTTTAATTACTATATTATTGTATTCTCCATCATTTGATGTCTTTGCCCATTTCAGTGATTGATCATACCAATTTTGAAAATCTCTTTGCATTTCTCATGAGAACAATGATTTTCAAATTAAAGTTTTTTTTTTATTTTCACATTATCCTTCCTATTTGAAAAATTCTAGGAATATCTCTATACTTAATCCCAATACTCAGGTAGTGACAATTTCATTGTCCTTATTTGAATCTCTCTTTCAAGTAGTGTTTCTACCATTAAAACTGGTTCATAGACCTTCACCTTTCCAATAGTCAATGCCTACACGAAACAATTTATTAAACTCAATACCACACAATTATTCAACGAACCCAAAACCATAATTGATTAAACAAACTACGTGTCATTATAATCATATATACGTATCGTAAACCAATGGATTAGATCTCTTTGCCAGGATATTATAGAAATGACCCTTGTGATGAAAATCTTGGGTGCCATTTTTTTAATTTTTCATTTTTTGTGCATGAAGCTTCTAGAAGTGTTTGCTCGATTAGGTAATTTTTTTAAAATTTTATGTGTCCAACCCCATCACAAATCCTAAAATCTATAAATACCAAGGATGAGTAATGCAAATTATAATCAAATCATTACAAATAATATTAATAATATATAATATGGATCCAAAACAAATAATTAAACCAATTGCTCTAATTAGTGGTGCTAATAAGGGCATTGGATTAGAGACCGCCAAGTCATTGGTAAAGAAAGGATATTTTGTATTTATTGGCGCAAGAGACACCGTACTTGGTGAAAAGGCTAGAGATGAAATTGGTGCACAAGAC